>WYDI02039419.1:16601-81916 GCA_009867235.2 Psittacus erithacus
AGGCCAGGTTGGACAGAGCCTTGGGTGACATGGTTTAGTGGGAGGTGTCCCTGCCCATGGCAGGGTGGTTGGAACTACATGATCTTAAGGTCCTTTCCAGCCCTAACTATTCTATGACTCTATGATTCTATGATACAGGATGTTATCACCCAGCCTGGGAGAAAAACCTTTTTTATTTTGTGACCATTGCTCCCATTTCAGTGTGCTTCAACCAGGCATCTACTAAAGTAGCTGTTCCTTTTGCAGCCAGGCACAGGGCCCTCACTGGGTATCAGGTCTCTAAGTGGAAAGGAGAGATGCTCATTAACTGTGAGGTGCCTCAGGTGATGCCCTTTCTTCCCTCACCTTTGCCACTTACAGAAATGAGACAAACTGCCCCGGTGTGACAAAGCAGTCACCCCACATGTGCAAAAGAGCTACAGTCTGGTTGCCACCACTCCAGTATCTGTTTTGTCCCTTGTCAATCTTCCCTGTGAGCAAGGAATGAGAACCAGCCATGCAGTCCCTTGATGGAGACCCTGAGGAGCTTGAGGGCTCAGCCCCAGCTGCCTTCTTCTCCAGGCTACGGCATTCCCAGCCATACTGCAGCCAGCCCCATGCGCCTCCTCATGCCAGGGAGGACATGTATGTGCAGTGCCCATGCATTTGTTGGTGCAAGCATGCAGAACAGGGGTTTGGCCCAATTTGCATAGCAGCTACAGCAGCTGGACACAGCAAGGGTCTCTCTGCAGACCATCACCTCAGCTCCAGCTCCCAGGGGTAAAAATAACCTCTTACTGCATGTGATCACTGCCGGGCTGGAGACACACACGCAATGAAAGCTCAGCCAGGGTGAGCAGCAGAGATGGAAACTCAAAGCAGCTTGAATGCTTGCTTCCTCCTGGATCTGACAAACATGAAAGAGCCAAACCTTCTGCCCTCCAATCTCCTTTGATGCACCAGAATAAACTCTTTAACAGGCATGTGGAGTGAAGTTGGAGATAAATGAGGTTATAGAGCTAGTTCTATGCAAGAGTCAGGTCAGCCAGTTACAGCGGTCACTTTTGTCCCCAGGAATCATGATGTCCACAGCAAAACCCACTCAACCCACAACAGAAGGAGAGCTCACAAGTCATCTCCATTGCATGCAGTTGTGCTCGCAGCTGGAAGGTTGTTAGTTTAAGCAGAGTATTACAAAGAGAAAGTAGCACATGCATGAACCCTGCAAGAGCCCACTGCAACACAGGACAACACAACTGCCTTATAGACAGACAAACAGGCAGCACTGGCGAGAAGCACTTCACACAGTCCAGGAAACCTCCTTGCCTCACATTTGCTACGTAGAGGGTATGCGTTGTACAAAACCAACCACTGGCACATTTTCCCCTGTGGCTTGACATCAGCTCCCAAAAGACAGGACCAACAGGCCAGCAGGGTCTCCCTGGAGCGCCAACTTGGGTGGTCTCCCTACCATCAAACCACCATCACCTGCTGCCAAAGAAACAGCTTTGTTTCCTTTTATTATGAGGAAACAGCATAAAGTCCATCTTATTAGGGCAAATGCATGGAGCTGTTACCAGGTTCTACTGCTTCTTGATAACCAGCGCAGACCCGGGGACCCAGCAGATGCCACACATCAGAAAACAAAGCACTTCTCTTGTACATTGGAAATAGAGTTATGTGGAAATAGGCTATTGTTGTTCCATAAGCATCCTGACACGATAGCTGTGCCACCTTACTCTGCACCCAGCTGAGGGTGCCCCTTACCACCACCACCAACTGGCTGTGAAGGGTGACCCATGGCAAGTGCAACACCGGGGTCCCTCCTGTACCACTGCTTGGGAGGGGAAGCACGCAAAAAAAAGCCCCTGCGCCCGCACCCATGCGAACAGCCGGCTCCGAGTCTCCGGCTGTGTTATTTAGGTGACACAAACCACAGCTGGCTCTTGGTGCATGGCCAGGTATGCAAACTCCCCACAGGAAACACTGTTTCACATGGCGAGGCATGACGAGGAAAATATTCTCCTTCCCCCAAATGCTTCCCCATCTTCCAGGGGCGTTAAGGCATCCAGCTGTGGATTTAAACCACTCAAAAAGGGAAAACTAAACATTTTCCACTTCCCTCCTGCAGAGGCTCAGGGCACCTGCCAGTGCCCCTGCATAGAACCATAGAACAGTTTGGGTTGGAAGGGACCTTCAAGCTCATCTAGTCCAAACCCCCTGCAATGAGCAGGGACATCTTCAATTAGGCCAGGTTGCCCAGAACCATATCCAGCCTGGCCTTGAAAGCCTCCAGGGGTGGTGTATCCACCAGCTCTCTGGGGAGTCTGGCCCTCATTGCAAAAACTTTCTTCTTCATGTCCAGCCTGAATCTCCCCTCTTTCAGTTTAAAACCATCACCCCTCATCCTATCGCAACAGGCCCTGCTAAAAAGTCTCTCCCTATCTTTCTTATAGGCCCCTTTTTGAACTGAAAGGTCACAACAGGGTCTCCCCAGAGCCTTCTCTTCTCCAGCCTGAGCAAGCCCAACTCCCTCAGCCTTTCTCCGCAAAAGAGATGCTCCAGCCCTCTGACTGTCTGTGTCCCTCCTTTGGACCCGCTCCAACAGGTCCAAGTCTTTTCTGTACTGAGGACCCCACAGCTGGACGCAGCAGTGCAGGTGGGGTCTCACCAGAGCAGAGGGGCAGGGATCATCTCTCTTGACCTGCTGGTCACGCTCCTTTGGATGCAGCCCAAGACATAATTGGCCTTCTGGTCTGCAAGCACACGCTGCCAGGTCATGTCCCTGAGCACCATTGGGCTGGGCCAGGCAGTGCAGAGCTGGGGCCATGCCCATGCCCCTGAATTCCCCAGCTCACTGGCCTTTCTGAACTGAAACCCTCCTTTCTCACTTGTGTCAAACCCAAGCAGAGCTTTTAACGTCACAGCCTCACTGCTACTGGGTATGAGAGCACAGCAAGGCATCCTGAGCAGGGAAGAAGTCTGGCAACTAACCTGCCAAATGAAAATCAGTGCTACAGAGTAAGGCCTTTGAGGTGGCTGAAGGTCATTTTCCCCCGAGATCTATGTTCCATCTGCTTTACAGCTGTCATATTGCCTAAGTAAATCAATAGATGACAGCTTTATTCATGTTCAGTAAAGACTCAGAAAGATTTTTTGTTCTAGGATTATTCACAGAAGAAAAACCGTGGCCATAATTCACATGCTGCAATGTGATCCCTTCTACCCTGCCATCACACACTGCAAAACAAAAAATCGCAGCAAACACTGACTGAAAATATTCTGTCCATAGGCATTAGGCAAAACCCCCACATCTCCCAGATGATCCCTCAGAGCTCCCAAACTGGAAAAGGAAAAAAGCCTAAGGGAAAAAAGAGGGCGCAATGGCAAGTGCGTTGGTCCAGCCATCACCTGCACTTTAGGGGTCTGTGTACGTAGATTCAGCTTCAAACCTCATGACACCTCTCCTGAACTGGCAGTCCTGCTGATACCAGGGCTTGGTGCCACATAGAGATGCTGGCACCTGGGGGTGCCACTGGTCCTGCTCGCTCAAGTCTAGAGATTTGAGCTGAAGTATCTTCTTCTCCATCCTGCCATAGTCAGACCTCGCACACTCACGGTGAATTCTCCCAACACGTTTAATTATCTGTGCTTTGGACTGCTTAAGCAGGGCTGGCTGCAAGCGCCTCCGCAGACCATGCCTTTGCTATGAATGTGAGCAGTCTCTAGCAAGAGTTTGCAAGAGGTAGAATCACAGAGTGGTTTGGGTTGGAAGGGACCAGGACTGCTGACAGCAACCTGCTGCTGGCTTTCCCCCTGCCCTGAGCTGAGCTGCCATGGGGTAACAACATGGGCTGGAAGGGGGGTGCTTGTGCCACCCTTGTGCAGAGCAAGGCACCCAACTGTGGGAAGTGGGAAGCTGAACAGGATCAGAGGCTGCAGGCGCTTCTTCCCTGAAATTGCTCTTGCAACTAATTCCCTTCGGGGCAAAATTTTTCTCTTCTTACCTTGCTGTTACCTGCTCATTTAAAGCTGGAAATGAAAAAACACAAAGGCGAGGAATGTGATGCTAACCCACGCAGGGCAAGGCCAGGTTACAAACACAGATCCCAGTGAGTTCTGGGCAAACCTTTACAGCAGGAAAGATTAGGCGTAAAACTACTGACAGTGCTTGTTGTGAGCTGAACACCTGGATCTAAAACCTCTTTTGGGTATGACTTCCAGAGATGGTTTCAAACTCTGCAGCTACTGACAGACACGTTGCTGAGGCCCATTCACGATATGCATGAACTGGGAACACCTCAGATATGGAGAAATTCCCCCTGCCACATATTTGTATCCATGTTTGCCACTGAGCCCCCACTGAGGGATGGAATGAGGCGCCAGAGAGGGCACAAGCAGCCCTGGCTCTCCTCTCCCGTGTCAGTGCCAGTGGAGCCCCAGTGCCTCTTGGACCTTTGCTGCACCCCAAAAGTGTGACCTCGGGTGACCCAGGCCACGTTTGCCACTTTTTGCCAGTGGGCTGGACAAAAGCAATGGAAGATGTAATACATTTTACACATTTGCCCAATGCAATTAGCAACAGGCTCTCAGTTGAGGGGCTGCATTGTCACACTCAGCTGGAGGCAGCTAAGCTGATTTGTCCAGGCTCACAAAACTCCCCTTTCACAGGCCAGTGACTTTGGTCAAAGGACAAACTGACAAGATCTCATCTTGGCCCCGGCTGCCAAAAGGTCCACCCCTCCACCTGGCCCTGCACAGATATGATAAATCTTTCTCCCTTGGGCTCCCTTGTTGGATGACCAGGTCTGTGCTGGAGGAGTTTCCACGCTCCCTCTTCCTCCTCTTTTGCGCTGGAGTCCTCCCACCCCAGCCTGGCTTTGAAAGTCGCTACAGCATCCGTGGTGCCAGTGCTGTGGGTATTTTCCAGCTACACAATGTACAAACACAAGTGTAACCACTGCTTACTGCTGGCCAAGGAAAAAACACTCGCACTATGGTAAGAACCAGCAAGGGCACAAAGGGGGTATAAACTCAGCAAACACAGGATGCTCCATACCCGGCCACTGCAAGTTCACTAAAGAGGGGAAAAAAGGGGGGGAAGGAGGAGGGGAGAAGAAAAAGCTCTCCTCTTCCCGCCAAAAATTATGCAGCAGCAGGTCCACAGAGTGTCTGCCAGATGACCTGCTTGTCACACTCATAATTGCTTCCCATCTGGTGTCTGGAGCACACAAAGCCTGGCCGTTTGCCAGCGAAGGACGACGCACAAACTGGCCTACTTCTGGTGACACAGGCCCTCCAGACACCGCCGATCCGCTGGATTCCGTATGGCTGAGGAGAACGTGGCATTCATTTGTAAATTGCCAGCGGCTGATTTATCCGCTCAGCCCAGCTAATGTGCTTCTCCTTTGCTGCAGGGTGCAGACTGAGACCCGGCGCTGGGGCAAGTCCTCCCTGGCACCAAGTTGCCACAAACACACGTTTGCCAGCAGCGAGAGATGCTGTTCTCTCACATGTCACATCGCGCCAACTCATCCCTGCATGTACATGTGAACACAGCCTCAACTGCTCTGATTTACAAAGCTGACTTTCCCAAACTTTGGCTTTCCATCTAATGTATATAAACAAAATGACCTATGCATATAGCTCCCGCAAAGACTTTTGAGGCACTTTGTATCACTGCTCATGCACATGGGCATTCAATGAGCAGCTTTCTCTGGGTTTCCTTTGTCTGTTTTATGGGGGCTTTTTTATTGGGGTTTTTTGGGTTTAGGTTTGTTTGGGGTTTTTTTATTTAGTGCTTACTGGTGTAAGAACCATCAGAAAACTGAGCAAGTATTTCTTAACCTATGGAATAGACCAATTTAAAGCATAGCGCACACCACACTGTAGTGCTCTAAAGCTCCACTGGTTTGGAGCCACCAAACATCAGTTTTACAAGGAGTAACTAAGATCAAGCAACTGGCCAATAGTCAGCAAGGAAGCAAATGCTAAGTAAGTAGAACTCTCCCTCAGCAAAAGACAAAAGCACTCTTTCCCCTTGGACTAAGACACAAGACAGTCACAGACGTACATCACTGCCAGCCAGTACACCGCCCATTCCCATCTTGCTTGCACTAAGGCCATTAACATCCATCTTCTCTGTAATCAGAGGCTGTGGCAACACAGGAAAACACAAGTCAGGTAAACAATCCACAGGAGTCTTTAAAAACAAACCCAAAGAAACACAAATTTCTCTGAAAGATAGGAGCAGGCAGACAGATTTCCCTTTGCAGTAACAACTGTACCACTGGGGTGACCCAGTCCAATGGCAGGCACCGTCAGAGGACTCTTTTCCATTCTGTTCCTCACAAAACACACACAATAGTGAAGCAGAAGAGAAAATGAAAGTAAAAGAGAAAACCAAAACACCAACACAGGCTGATACTGAGAAATGCAATATTGTACATCTTACTCCAGATGCAAACAGAAGCTGCTCTGCTGAGGTTTCTTAGTAATCATTATACAGTGAGTATGAGTATTTGGATTTTTACCATATACAAAAATGTAAGATTATATGTAAAATCAGCATAGAATCATAGAGTGGTTTAGGTTGGAAGGGACCTTAAAGATCATTTAGTTCCAAGCCCCCTTACCATGGGCAGGGACACCTTCCACTAGAAGTCCCATTCAACCTGCTCTTCACATCAGTTTTATTTTGGTACAACTCCAGTAGTTATTTTCATGTAAAGCCAGAACAATGATGGTAGGAACTGGGCTTGCTCTCACCAATCAATTCCTTAAAGACCATTTCTTCCAAGTAAAAGCCAGGCCTAAGAGTAAAGCTTCCAGAGTCTTCATATAATCAAACTTAGGGTTGTAGTTCCTTTCAGGTTTACCTTACTGGCTATCCATCCGTTTTGCCTGCTTTCACTGAGCAAAGCTGACATGGAAAAATGAACTAGTCATATCATTAGACTTCACTTTCATCTGCCTGCACTTTGCCTCGATTTTAGACATCAGCAGTCAGCCATGACCAGGATAAATGCTCTACAGCTGGCCCACCTTGCTTGTGCAAGCAATGGAAAACTTCACACATGGAAACACGAGCAGGTCTGCAGGATACCCAGACAGTGAGCTGGCTGTTGACAGCCCCAACCCCAGTAAAGCCCCAGTAACACTCTGTTTGCTTGTACAGCTTAAAACTAGATAATACAAATTACCAGGAAATATTTGTGAGGAACTGGCTTGTGTTAGTCCCTCTTGTGCTATTCCTTCAACAAATTCTCTTATTATAATTGTTTGCCATTTATATTTTGTCACAAAACTGGCAGAGGCAACAGGTATTATCTATTGAATGCCCATGTTTCCAGCAAAATGAACAGAGTCACAGTGGAACACTAATTCAGAGTAATACATGTTTGTTAGTACCAGTTGGGGGAGGAGGGGAATCATCCTGCACAGCTTACATCTGCAGTTTGACATGCACGTATACATACATGTTACTTTAACGAGCACCGAGTGTTTCAGTTCTCAAATAAAAGGCACTTACAGTAACCTGGTACATAGATGCTTTATTTCTGATGTTAATGTGGCCTGTATTGTATGTGAAATTCTCTTACATAAAAGAAAAGTTTGTAGTACAACAAAAACTTCGATAAACAAGGCATTTGTTGCACATTAAGTCAAACCTTAAAACAAAAATATGGAGTAATATGTATTTAGGTTTCACGCAAGTTTGGCTGCTGCATGTACAATCTACTTATAAACTCAAAGAAATGCAAATGCACACAACATTCAAAAAGTAATAAAAGATGCCTGACATATGAAAGATTAAAACCTTCCTGCTAAAGCAACAAAGTAGGAGTTAACTGAACGATCCAACCAATACCAACACATATTAATACTACTTACCTTAAATCTATGAACCTTGGTATAGGCAGTTTTGGTGATACCACTTCTACTGAAATATACCATCCAGATTCTAGATATTCACTCTCTTTTAATGACTTATTTAATTTTTTGTGAATTAAGTGCTGTCTCCAGTATTAAATGTTGCTGTTAAATCCATTCTGGTAATGCACACCAAAATTTAGGACTGCCAAGAATTCCAGTTGCCTCCTCTCAGTCTTTTTAGGTGATTCTGGCATGATGGGTATTTTCTGATCTCTTTCTTACACAGAATTCCCCCCCCCTTAAATTTTTGATGTAAATTTAAAACTGCTAAAAATGTTTATGCCTACTACTGTCGTAACCAGGCCAGTATTTAATATCAAAAAGCTCCTAAAAATGAGGATTGTATAACCTTTGAGATGTTTAAAAAAGTTTAATAACCCATTACCTTCCTTGTGCCACTCACCCCGTATTAAAATTCTCTCTCAATAAATTATTCTCTGCCATTTTCGATATTAAAGTGATAGGAATACTTTCCACACCCTGCATAGTACTGGTTGGTCTCATAAAGTTAACTAGAGAACCTGACATCATTTTTGTAATTTTACATACAGTGCATATGATGCTCGCTCTTTCCATCTCTCATAGCAGCAAGCCGATTCTGCCACTATCTGTAGCAGCACACCCGGGAGTGGAGAGGAAGAGTGTCTGAATTATAAATAACTAAAACTACAGTGTACAAGTCTATTTACCTGTCAGTATTTGTTGATAGCACACCATTATAACTCGCTCGAAATTAACTACATATAAATCTCTACAACAAAAGCAAACCAAAACATTCCTTCAAAAACAAAAGAAGACAGAAAATAAGTGCAAATACCTAAAATAGGCAACTAAAGCAACTGTTGTGACCTGTATACCTTTAAATAAGGACAAAGATTTTCTATAAATAAAAGAATGTTCTCTTTGCTCTTCAAACATACAGTAAGTATATAATGGTCAAACTTAAGTGCAGATACAATTGTTCTGAGATCCAAGGTGCCAAGTTCTTTTTTTTTTTGTCTTTTTTTTTTTTTTTTCATATACATTTAACATGCATTAGGTTTTAGTTCCTATGCAGGATGAAGTACTCCTGGGTCACCATTCCTTTCTAAGTATATTTAAACAAAGTACAGGAATAGTTGCTGTATAATACAGGTATACCTTGTAATTATTTTGTAGACCAACATGATTTAAGGGTTATAGTGCAATCTTTAGGTAGATGTAACATACAGCATAGATTTGTACACTTCACCACTGTAATTCTCCTGCTATGCCATACTTTAAACTTGTCCTTTTTTTGAATCTTAGCTGTTTTAACAGGAAACAACATTGGCTTCTAGACAACCTGCATACATATAAATATCTACATTTAAGCTTTAAAATGAAAATAAATTATAAAAACAGACTCCTTTCCAATTTACAAATTTTTCCCTGCTCCTACATACTGTACAATACATTCAACAATCATCTCATTTTGAGATTTATGAAGAAAATACTGATGCTTTACACTAAAACCTAATTCACCCCCCTCTGCCTACTTCTAGTACCATTTGCAAATAAATATATTTAACACTGTAGTTAATTTCATTGTTTTGCAGCATACCAAAAAAATTAGTAGTGCAACTTTCTATCCTTCCTTTATACTCCTTTTCATTGTGTTTCTTTATATACTATGAAAATGCTACATAAGCAAAAGCACATTCAGTCATGTATGTTGCTCATTTGGAAACCAGTAACAACTATAAACCTACTCTATATTGAAAATGCACTAACAGAAAAAAGCAATGCAAGTCAGAAGAATAAATATGAAAACTGACCTAAAAACTGTGTGTAGTCAGTACTGCAATGTATTTTACCATTCCTTATCATACTTTAGGGTGTTACTTTTTTAATATTCAAGAAATTCATTGCAGAACTGGTTGTACTATCCCTTCGTAGAGAATATGAGAACTTCATGTCTGTTCTTTGTCAGTCAAAAGAAGAAAGGAAGCTTTAAGGTAGCTTAAAGGTTTCCCTTGGCAAGACTGTCTCAAAGGAAAGTCTTAATTCACAAGTACTGTGCTGGAATCACCTTCACCATTGTGTCAGTTTCAATGGAAAGAGATGGCTGACAGTTGCAGTGACCATCACAGTATCAGAGCCCTCGAAGTGCTGTTGGTAGCTGTGTAAGTGCTCAGGTATCTTCTTGCTTGCTCAGTCACGATAAGCTGGTCTTCTGTTTTTCCATAAACAACTGCTTCCCATTCACAATTTGACTGCATAAAATAAAATTCAGTTTAAAAGATGCTTTCCACTAAAATACTTGAGCAATTCTCATACAACCTTTCAGAGTAATAATAAATTGTCATGGCCTAGCAATATTGTATGTTACTGAGGAGGATTCAGTTCTACAATACAAGACCTAAAACCTGTGACAGAGCTTCTTCTCCACCCCTTAATCCAACTCCCCAGCACGGCATCTGTGTTATGCTTTAAGTTCCGACATACAAAATGAAAAACACTCTTGAAATGAGACTAGTTCTACAGTTGATACACAAAAGGGAAGTTAATTAATTAAGTCATCTTCTCTTTGGGTATCTTCCCCTTTAAATGTGCTCAGTTCAACAGGCAGAAAAATACGTTATTGACAGCTGTCTGGAGACACCAAGGAAGGCAAAATGGTTTGGCAGCCAGAAAAGAATACTGTGAAGGACCTCACTGAATCAAAACAGCAGCTGTGGCAGAATAGTTAGACGTTTTGGGAATACATCAGAAATGGCAAAGGAACTAGGAATAAAAATAATGAATGAAAGAATAACTGAGCCACTAGTCCTGCCTCTTCCATAAGGCAAACTCTCATGCACAGTTCCATGACTCATTGAATCTCAAGCTGATTTGTAGCAGCTCTAAACTGGACATGACACCAACAGATTGTAACATAATGAAGAATGCAATATTCTCCCTTCCTCACTGAACTAGAAATTGATCCAAAGGATGAGTTCCATGTATAGATGCACAGAGAAAACTGGTCATTTGAGTTTCTCCAGAAATTTAGCAGGAATTGGTTCACAGAAAGGACTCATGGTTAGAAAGGCCATTAGATTGAGAAGAAATTTCTCAAGGGAAAGAGCAAACCCAGAAAGACAGTTCAATGTGAACATTTGTGAATATAGTATGACTAAGCTCCCCTTTTAAGTACTGGAAGAGCATAGGTCTGGGACAGATAGATGTATTCATCTTTGCTGTAATTCCCCACAGTTAATTCCTTTACTGAAATACCACAATTAAATGGAGGTTTGTTTTTTCTTCTCTTAAGAAAGGATCAGAAAGTAATATTGTGGCACCTGTACTTCAAAATACATCGTCATTAAAGCAATTAAGTGAGACATGGAAGACAAGGCTCCAGGTGCCCTGCCTTTTGTTTTGCTGTTGTTGTTTGAGTTTTTTTTAATCAATACAGAGCTGTAGATATTCTGAGGAGACACAAAAATTGTATGTGTTAACTTCCTATGGGGAAAACTGGAACAGGTACCAAGTCAGCTCAAAGAGAATCTCTCCCTAAACCTGGCGGTCAAGACACACAACCATGAAAAATAGGTTCCACAGTTTTAACAGTATGGAAAATAGACAGAACTACAAGAACAGGCACATTACAATAAGTTAGCAAACAGAACCTGTGGATGAACTCCACTTAATGAATCCCACAGAGCTTATTATGAAGTAAGCACCAGCCACATTTGAGGAACTTAGATGCTATAGAGGATTGGTTTGCACTGAGTCTAGTTTTCCTACTGCTAGACTTGGGTACTGAAACTTGTTTTGTAGGTCTATCCTATCCTCATTGGTTCCCCCTACATCTAAATCTGAGAGGTGACTCAGTGAAATATTAGGGTTGCATTTAAAGACCTTAGCTATGAATAAACACTTTGTGGACAAATGACCAACTTACAAGAAATAAGGATCATAGAAACACTGATCAAAACTAGATCACTGAATTGAACAATTCTAGACATTAGTACAAGACAGAGACAAAACAAAAGTCTTTGTTAAGCTGAGAACAAAACTATCAGAATTCTTTGCATCCAGACCTGAAAAGCTTTTTCCATTTTGACATTTTTTGAAGCACATGCATTCATTTTCTTCTTAATTACTGCATTTGCTTTGTTTGCTGGATTTGTATCCTGGTTTTCTGGTGTCAGGTTACATTTGTTGTCATGTATTTCCAACAATGGTACTGTTAATAAAGATGTGGTGTATGCATTTTCTGACTATTGACAAAAAAGAGGGTAGGAAACAGGAACAATAATCAGTACTTAATAACAAAAACAGAACAAGCAAACAAGCAAAAAAAGTCTCCATCTTCAACTGCTGTGATCAGAGAAGCCAAAAGGTAAGCAAAGCAAGTACTATCAGAAAGACTCTAGGAAAGAAACTGAAAAGAAAAAGTACATTATGGGAAGAACTAGCCTGGTATATATTGAGTAATACTGAGCACAGTAAAACAAGTAGCTGCGAGCAAAATTTAGGCAGTATTGAGTAGACAGCTTCTTGCATGTAAAGCCAGACTACAGCTGATTACACTTCGTTAAGAACAAGACTTGATAAAGTGGTAATTAAAGAACAGTTTTAAAGAAAGAAGCTTGCCACTCATTTCTAGTATTACCCTTGTGAAAGTGAGCACAAGGAGACTGGAATAAAAAAAAAATTAAGATCACATATCAGGAGGAGGAGTATCAGGAGGAGGAGTATCAAGAGGAGGAACTGCTTTAAGTACTGAAATAAGCACTGGAATGATCATGCTAGAAGAGTTTTATATGCTGATAATGTAAATAAAAATAAATTAATTCAGCTTCATTATATGAAAGCAGAAGAAAGGTATAGGCAATGTTAAGAGAGCAAACTTAGATGAGAATAACAGTGGCATATGTACATGTTCACTCACAAAAACACCCTCAAACTGCATTAAAATACCTTTACATATTTATTCCGCTTCAGACCTCACTTCTAACTTATTATCACATGAACACACAATTTCTACTTAAGGATTGGTCCATTTTTCATTTTTAAAATCAGATACTGACACTATCTTTCTTGCTAAGATAGGATGCTTCTGTTCCACCTGCATCCCTCATTAATGTGGAAGAAAAGTATTTTTTTACCAGTCCACTGCCTTTAGTATACCACAGCTTCATAGCGTATCTTAGTTCTACTACAATAACCTGAGCATCAGTGATGCACAGTATACCATGTGATAACAAGACATTACTAAGAGAACACCGGGATTTGTATTTCTGTTTTGAACGCCTGCGGCAACACTGCTCCTCCCAGTACAGGGAAGTTCTTGGGAAAGCGGGGATTTTCCACTAGGTGGCAGGGCACCTAACACCCAACACGCAGACACCTAGGTTTGGCAGAGTTTATGAAGCATTTAAGACGGGAATTTAGCAAACCAGCTACAATAATCAGAAAGAGGTACGACTTAAGCACCCCTCCTTTTTAAGGACTTTGGCTCCTACCTCTTATATATAGCATTATAACTGATCAAGAGTCACAGACACTTACTCTTTCAGAATTAAGTACATGCACATATTAAGAACTAATAGAATAAAGCTTTTCTATAAACTACAAGACTAAAGAGTCATCTATTTAACCAGTCAACTGGGAAAATACTGGGCTGCTTTTTAAAGCAATGAGGGACCAAACCAGCCCCAGTTCTGAACTCCTGATGTCTTGGTTACTGAGGCAGAATTATTCAAATTCCTTTCAAGCAGAGGAAGCCCACAAACATCATCTTCTACATGCTTCGTATTTTTTAAAGTATTCCCCTACTATGTGAAGCAGAAAAAGGAAAAACATGCTGCCTACTGTGCAAGTAGGTATCTTCAGAAAATGTCTGCCAGACTATCAAGCATGCGAAACACAGGGGTAAATGCCATTTTCCTGGTGTATTACAGAGCTTCAGAGTGGCATATGTGCTAAAGTTTATAGGTAAACAGCATGGAAGCAGTTTTGCTGTAACAACAAATCTGAAAAGCATCCACATTACTTTACCAGTCCTGCTGTGCAGGCCTGAAAGGAAGAATTTACGCACGAATTCAAGCCCAGTGTTTAAGTATTGCTTAAGTACTTCAAACAGCACTTGAAACTGAAGGTGATTTTCTAGCCTCAATCCAAACGCTTTATTTTAGTTGACAGAATGAAAGATACTCAGTTCTATATTAATATTGCTGCCAGCGATGCTCTTCAGTAGCTTAATACTTACCTGTACACCTAGATTATTATCTTCTATGAGGAGCTGGGCACCAACCTCTTCTTTTTCCAATGGATCTAGGACCAGTGATTTTCTGACTTTTTTAGAAGAGTTGTGCTGCAATAAACATTTTGCAGAGAAAAACTGTAAAATATTTTTTAAAAGCAGTTATTTCCTATGTGAAATTATTACTGCAATGTTACCTCCTGTTTGCAGCTTTTATACACAGTGTCATCTTCCTCCTTGAGAAATATGTCTGTTCCAGTTTCTTCTTTCAAAACTTCCCTAATGTCTTCCTCCAAGAAGGCAAGTGGTTGTGACTAAGTTAATTAAAATTGGAAGAGAAAACACAGCAAGTCTGTTAGCTGCTAGTTTTTACCATATTCTACTTTCAGCTCATGTAGGCCATAAAAGACATCTTGCAAAATACCGCAACAGATAAAAGGATTTAAGCTATTGTAGTTAACAACTACAGATCAACATTTCAAGGCTCTGATTAATTTTTGCTTCATTTTACACCACATTATTTCTAGCCAGATAAAACACATACACATTGCCTCAAAAAATGCAAGGCAGCATTGAAGAAGACATGCAAACTACTTGTTTGCATTTATTAGCAATGGTTACCAACTGACAAAAGGGACAAAAACACTTGATATATACTAAACATATATATGTATATATACATGCATACCAACATACTAAAAAACTGTACTATAAAAGTAATACTGTTGTAGAGAAAGGAATTTATACCAATCTCAACACAAATCTTTGAATAAGACATTGATAGTCCTAAGTATAGTACAGAATCTCACAGAAGCCATACAGATGGCCCCTTTGTGTACCAACAGGAGAAGAATTCCCTTAAGCCCTCAAAATTTGATTTTGAACAGGAGGTTAACAGCGGACAGAAACAGGAATGCCAAACCACTCTATTTGCATAGTGAGAATCTATAGGGTAACACAGATGGTGCCAAGCCCTGTGGCAAAGTCTGAGCTACCTTCTGTGTTTGCAAAAAAAGAAGTTGTCAATATATATTGGCTGGAATTTTTTCAGAATTTGAAAAGCATATGTCTACTGAATTCCAAAAGTTATTATGCATTAACCTACCTCAGCTAGGCTGGGAAGAGAGTGAAAACTGAATTAATTTGGAACAAACAAACAAAGTAACATTATCTATAGTCAACAAAAAAAAAAAAAAAGCTTCTGTGACAGCCAGAAGAATCAGAGACATCATGAATTGCTATATTAAGATTTTGGGGGTTAGGATGAAGAAAACTGTAGATATTCAAATAAGCTCCTAGGAAGGATAAAACACTTCCAAACATCTTCTCATCGAAAAAGTTCTCGGAATACTAGCATGCTGTGATAAACACCTCGTTTCAGTCCTACCACTGTAGAAGAACTTAAACCATAAAACAAATCAGTTCTTACATAGTCCAGAGGACTCAAATATAGTGCAGTTTTTCAAGGCAAACGTGAAATTTGCTTAAAATAGCAAGGTCAGTCACATTCATCTGCACCAATCTGCTCTTATTAAATTATCCAGTTGGACGACTTGCACCCATTCACTCTCTCACAATTTTAATTTGGGGAAAAAAAAACCCAAACAAAACCAAACCAGAATGCTAAAGTATTGAAATTAAAATCTCAGCCAATAATGCTTCCACCTTGTAAGAGGTAGTGTTAGCAAGGCTACACAAATTTGAAACAACTCACAAATGCAGAACCAGTGTGTACAAGATTACTATGGGTCAAATTATTGTATGTACCAAATACCATTCAAAAAGACAATGCTCCATACTAGGCTGAAGGATATAGTCTAACACAAAATCTGAAACATTTTTGAATCACATTCTAGCTGCTCTCTAGAATAATCGGAATGTCACTGAAACAGCAGCATTGTTGGAAAATGCTGAGGCTTACAATAATTCAAAAACAAGAGGGCATTTAGGCTTCAACAAAGAAGAAAATAAACAATGTCATCGCATACCGTAAGTTTGAGTGGACCATACTTTTTTTCCTGAGCAGCCAAAGCATTTTTAAAAGGAGTTGGCGTCCTTGGTGTTGAACCCAGAAGAGATCTTCTAATTGTGGGAGTTCTAAAACTATTCAAACATAGAAGCGTTCATACATGATCTTTAATATTTTAATCAATAGCAATGTAGAATCTAAGAAACAGTTTAAAATGACTTAATTTACAGAACAGACATCAACATTGTGAATCCGAAAGTATTAACATCACCATAGCATTACCCCAGGTATAACTAACTTTAATTGGATTTTGTTCAGTAGCTTAAAAAAGGAGACATTTTAACTAAGTAGAAGTAGCTTCCTCTTTTAAGCTAAAAACAGGAAGCCAGTTTGTTTTTACACAAGTGTTGAAGTGTTAGGGGGTTTAAAACTCATTCACAGTATAGGTAGACTAATTTTTCAATGTTTAGAAAAATGTGGTTTTATTTGAGAACACCACTGGATATTTAATTCAATAATCTTACCCCACATTTTCTTTTTGATCTTTTGGTGTCATTTCCTTGTGTAGAGGAGTCGTAATAAGAACTTTCTGCCCACAGATTGGAGTCGATGTAAATGCAGGATTTTCAAGGTTAAACTGCTCATTTCCAGAGCAAGTGTTGAAAAACTAACCACAAGAAAGAAAAAAAACCCCTAAGCAACTATAAAGGACAAAACTTCACCACTGTAATGAGCAGTTAAAAAAAAAAAAAAAAAGAAAAAAAAAATTTGAAAAGCTTTTACTGAAAAATCCCGATAAATTCTTCTTGACTTATACTCCAAGACATTTGCAATGTTTATTGCCAAAACCTTGATTTTCTTCCTAAAATTCTTACAACTTATTAGGCCACAGAGACAATAGGTCTCTAGCAACAATAATTCGCATAAGAAAGTGCGAACTGAGACATAAATTGCCCCAACCCCTTTCCCCCCACCCAATTCAGTTAGTCTCCAAAACAGAGGAAATGGGTAATTTAACCATTTCTTTTTAATGTATCTACTCTTATGCAGATGTTTTAAGAAGTTTTTTGACATACTTGTTTAGGCTACGGTATATAACTAGGGAAGAAAGTACTTGTGATTTTTAATCTACCCACTACAGGCTTCATGTTCAGCCATATTAAACATAAACTCACCTGTGACGGAGAAAATGGTAGTGTTTTCACTGGTGTATGCTTTAGTGCAACATTGATGACATCATTACACAAGCCATCATTCAGTTCATTAACCGGTGACTGCCCAACACGCAATCTCTTTTTCTTTCTTAGGATAGTAGGTGGAGTGCTGAATTTAGGTATGTTTGGAGTTGTTGGAAAAACTGCTTCTTCCTCGCTACTGATGCTACTTTGTTTTTTGCCATCAGGTGCAACACTGACATTATACTGGCACTCGGCAGCCCCTTCATTGTGTTGAGTCTGCATTAGTTTCAGTGGAGCTTGCTTGACAGGAGATGCAACAGCCTCTGAAAGCTCAAAACTGGCGACATCGCTCCACACTACAGGATCCTAGGAGGCAAAGTGCAAAACACCAAAACATTAGTGTGCTTATTCCAGATTACTGCATAATGTCCAAGCCAACCTAACAGCTCTCTACCTCCAGAAGCCACATATTGAATTATTCTCCCTTTACCTTTCACACAATCCTAAAACACTGAATATTTTAAAATAAAATTTGTTTAAAACAAGTCACTCAGCATGGGCGAAACTACAGACCAGTACAAAATAAGGTAATTTAAAAGAGTATTTATACTTTTCACACATGTCATTAAAGTTTATGTTCCTAAATTTTTTTGTTTGTTTGTTTTAATAAATACAGACTCACAGATTCAATAAGCTCTAGTGTCTCTTCAAATTCTGGAATTGTCTGTAGAGATGGTAACATTGTATTTGTTTCCACAGCCAAATACTTTGGTGGTGAATTCTGCTGAACAGATGTGCCTTGGGTCTCATCTATGCTGTAGAAATCACTTGCTTGCTCCCCAAGGCTATTTAGTGTATTAGACACGCAATCTTCCATGATGAAACTTCCAGACCAACACGGTAAGTTTCCAGCTTGCTAAAAAGTATGAAGAAATATGTTAATTTTATTCAACTTGAGAAGTTGGAAAGAGTCAATTATGTGACTGCAGGGAGGGGAAAAAAGGCAGCATGCAGGAAGACTAAACGTAACCATTAATTTTTGCTTTTTCAAATACTAATTATCTGCTTGCATTAATGCAGTTTGTATCCTCCTTACATTAACATACTCAACATCCTCAAATTGTGTAAGATTAAGATTTTTATCTTACCTCTCATTCTTATCATATACATGCTTATACCTTAATCATAGGTTGTATTGGAAGCCACCTCTAATGCAAGCTTCCTGTGTTCCTGAACATCAGTATATTACAAAGTCGTCTTCACTACAGAACACAGGTGCATTTTAACATTAGAAACTGTTTCTAGAATGTGAAATACTTCTTGCTTGAGCTGGTATTTTTTTAACACAGATTTTGCATTGACAGATTACTTCTAAACAGTTATCCCATTTTAGTAGACTGTATAGTACTCAAGAAACTGACTTTAATTTTCAGATAGATTCCTCTAGATAAGCAGAACGCTGAACTGTTTCAAGGGAATGCCAGGAATAGCTCCACCACATAAAACTAGAAGTTCGCCTGTAATCTAAATTAGTGATCAGTACTGTTGGGTTGATTAGGTGTCTGATGTTGTTCACAGCCCCTTGTTCCTGAAGAAGTGCCTGCCATCTGCAAGTTCCCTAACTCTACTAAAGCACATGTAAATTTTGTACAGTGCAAATTCATACATGTCATATCCAAATGTGGATATTCGGTATTGCAAGCACTCACACCACACATAAGTTTGATAAAAATATAATCTACAGCATGTTTTGAAATCAGATAGTACAAAACTTACGTATTTTTCACCTTTCCCTGCTGAGCAGATGATCAATATTGCTGACCCATAAAATCAAACAGTGGTGATATCAAACATGATTCTCTTGAAGATGATTAAAAACTTGGGTCTTAGGAACAACTGCCAAACTGTAGGTCGCATTTCTGCTGGTTTCAGTTTATAAACTGCACTAATCAGCCTCCATTCTAATATATAGATTTTGTTTTACAACCCAACAGCCATAGGTTTGATTTTAGAAGGTCAGGTGAAAAAAACACTACACAAAACCAAACATCCATTACTAAATTCATGAGGATTAACCTCAGTAAAGCATACTCATATTTATATAAATTTACAGTCCTTACAGAAGATGCTCGTTTTCTTCTGATTTCACTCTCTACTGACATAAGCAGCAATTCAAGTTCCTTTATTTTCTTTTCTTTATCAGGATCATCATCAATAAATGACTGTTGAAAAAATTAACAAAGAAGCCATTACTATTTTCCCCCAACTGTCCACTGTAAACATTTGACATTATAACACAGCTCAGTTTTAACAGAAATCCACACATCGTGGGAGCAGAACTGTTCAAGCAGTATCATATTTTGTAGTACAGTAGCCACTTGCAAGTAGAACAACTCCAGCAATTACCAGGGGATGGATCCGATGTTCAAGTGGCATACAAGCTAACAATTTAACAGGTTGCTAATATGATCTGTAAATGCTCAGCATGCTGTAATGCTTTTTAACCAAAAGTCACTCAGTTCTGTCTTTATTAAAAGGAACAACATTGGCACCTTGGTGGATGTGCTTTGTAGAATTTTGAGTTATCTATCCTCACTAACTGTGCAAAAAAGTGTTTCAAATCAGCATTTGCTGACAGAATGTCTACACAAGCAATCCTACCACTACTATCAGAAAATTAACTAATTTGTTAGGTTGATTGGTTTGTTTTTAAACTCCTTAAAACTTTCTACTATTGCTGTAAACAACAGGTAAGTGAAGATACATGCCATGAGTTTCAAAATTAATTATACTCTTCAGTTTAGAGAGGACTTCAAGGAGTGTATTCTCTTCATTTTACAACATGTGTTAACACATTACCTCAACTACGTTGGAAGAAGCTGAAGTATGCTCTAGACAGCTGCCTTCTGGTGAGGCATACTGGTATGCTGGAATCTAAAAAGACATAAATCATTGCACAATCCCCAAAAAAGGATATAAAATTATCTCTACTGTACATAAACTATTTATTATGGTTTACAAATCCTAAGTCACTATAGCACAAGAATGCTCAACAGTCTTTATTCTTTCAGATTTGTTTGTTGTTCCAAACCCAGTAAATCGTTTGAAACTGGAAAATACTAATTATTTTGCATTTTGAACTTACATGTGTCTGAACAGGTATGTAAAATTGATTCTGAGTGTGCAAGTGCTCCATAGTCAGACAATGCTGGGGCTGAAGTTTGGATGAGCTATCTCTTTCAGACTTTATACCTTCTTGTAAATATCCTTCCTGTTCCACCTTTCTTCGCATTGTTGAATTCCAGTGATTTTTAATTGAATTATCAGTCCTAAAATGAAAGTGCACAACAGTGACTGGTTTCCATATCTTGAAGTTTAAAATATGGCATAACTTATAGGGTTTGTACAGTAGGCTAATCCGAAGCCACAAATACAGAAAGCTCCAGCAGCTTGGACTGAAAGTTTCATTACCTGTGGGGTTTTGGCATAATTACTAGAAAGCTACTAACACTTCCTTCTACTGAACTTCAAGTCTGCAGAAAATTGACAGTAGCAAAACAGAAAGCCTTGGTTCTGGCTATTATCATGGGCAAGAACCTTTTCTCTTGGACGCTTGGACTAACCATGTGTTCTCTGTCACTACATTATTTACCCTCTGCTACAAATCTGCAGAACATGAAGCTAAGGCAATCACCCTACTGTCCCACAGTATAATAAGGGCACTGTAGTTAACATGGTCCACTGGAAGACCTCTCTTCTAACAAAAAATAAAAAAAAATTAAAAAAAAAAAAATACAGCCTGCTTTATGTTTAACATGCAGCTTTGTGGCAGAACATCTCACTACTCTTGGTGCCCTTGAGCTTGTATGGAGAACAGCAGGCGTGGCAGAAGACCAGCACCAACTGTGACTCCCCTTGGAAAGAAAATGCCTGCAGTTTGAAAAGCAGGCTGAAATCACCTTTAACACTGAACAGGCATTAAGGCAAGAATAGAGTATGAATGCATCACAGTCTTAAATACTAGCCTTGGAGAAAAGTACACAGAAACAAAAATTGCTTTAAGACCCATTCTTCATTCAAGCTCAACTCCAAATCGAATTCCCCTTTTTCACCCTAATCTTAGACTCTTTACTAATCTTCTGGGTCTAGGATCCAATCTTCAGCTGACAGTCTCATCTTGGATTTATTTTCAACAAATAAGTTATGATTTAGGAATGCCTCTGTCCTTAAAAACTCATCCTTCCTCTCTGTAATTCTGTTAAGATGCAAATCAATTCTCTTCCTATTCCCCTCCAAAGGATTTTGTGTGATTCATGTATGTGTATTTAATGAAAATGTCATTTTTAAATATGCATACTAAATACTCATTCTCCCATCATGGCAAGTTCAGACATTTCTTAGGCACCGCTACAGTCACCTCCTGAACATACAGACTAAATTCAGAGAGGGACAGCTGAACACTGAGTTTTAATTAACAGTACAAGGTAAAAAATTTATTCCATTGAAACACTAAAAGTTTGTTTTCCACAAGCATGTAAGTTGGCAGTCACACCTGAAACAAAGATAAAGAGAACAATGCATATAATTAAAAGCCTAGATGGTAACCAGCTAGCTTTGCAATACATGACCCCTAAGCCTAGACTTTTGAAGGATACAAAGATTTTCTTTTTCAAGTGTCCTGTTTAGCAAGAAATATTCCACAAAAAATTTCTGATCTTAAATCTAAAAGTCACCCCCAAACGCATACTAATGAAGACACTTTGACATTAAGTCACAGGATGTTAAGGCATTCTTCCACTATTGCTTGCAGTTACTCTCTTCAGCTCCACTACAGCTTTTTCTTTGATCAGGAGGATTTCTGAAGAGGCCTTTTTATTGGTTTTGTGGCTTATTAAGGATACAGAATCAAATGCAAAAGATTACCAAAAAACAAAAAACAAAAAACATTATCTATCAAGATAAAGATAAATTTCAGCACATGCTCTCTAACTAATAAATGACATTGCAAAGAGTAGTGTGACGACAGTTTTCCATATTCCAATATTTAACACAGAGTTGAAAAGCACCTTCCAGGAAGAAGTTTTGCTATTTCAGCCCATCGGTTTCCCAAACGCTTGTGAGCTTCGTAGATTATTCTGTCCTCTTCTTCTGTCCACGATGACTTTTTTACCTCAGGATTGAGATGGTTATGCCATCTCTCTCTGCACTGCTTGCCTATTCTTCCTTTCAGGTGTTTTGCAATCAGAGACCAGCGCTTTGGACCATACTTCTGAACTAATTCAATAACCTGGAACACAGGTGAAAGCACATTACAATTTCAAAACCTAATTTTCCCAGTTAAAGACTGAGAACACTGATAAACTCACATTTTGGAGTAGGATTTATAATAGCCAACTTGATAAGATACTAGGCCTAAGGAGGCAGGCAGAGACTTAGGATTTTAAAAATAAATAATTTTTTATATCTTAAAAACTTAACTCCAAATTCACTGTGTTTAGAATCTAAGTATATAATGATGAAAACATCAATTTGGAATTTTTCTTTCTGTCACCCACTGCATAAGCTGACACTACAAAAGACCAAAAAAGAAGCTGGCAAAGATTCCTGGTTTCACTTTTTTCAGCACACGTATATATGAGGAAAAACCCCCCACCTCTACTCCCAACCTCCTTCCCATTCCTACATGTTTTTTACATATTAGAAGCTTTTTCTTAAAAGTCTAACAAGAACTGTAAAAATAGATTAAGAAGACTATATTCATAAGTTGACAAATACTATTTTTGGACATCTTAAGAGAGTTTTAAACAGTAGGAATTAAGCAGCCAATTTGAAATACTGTATGAGAAAGCTGTATGTGCGACTCCCTAAAGGACAGTCCAGATTTTGCAGGCAAAAAGTGTGGATTAACAGAGGTGGGGAAAAGGACTCTAAACCACCACTGCTAGCTTCTTTAAGAGTAGAGTATGAAATAATTGCCCTTATTCCCATACCCTTTAAGTCTGGTGGATCTAAGGAACAAAAGATGTGAGACCTTTGATCTTCAGTGCTATAAAGATATCTTCTCTATTTGGTAAGCTAGCAATCTGCACAAAGGGAAATTAAATGCTTGAGCAGACCAGACATTCCATCTACTTAACAGCACTGCATTATTTTTTCTTCTCACACAGCATAATATAGTTAATTATATTCTGTATTATACAATGTCATTATCTATGTCACAAGGTGCATCACACATCTTTGTTGGGATGAACCCTAAGAAAAAGTACACATTCTTAGCAGTCATATGCCAATTTCATTACAGCAAAGGAGTACAGTAACAATTAACTTTCATTACCCTCTGATCTTCTTCTTTAGTCCATGGGCCTTTAATCAATTCTGGGTTTAGTACCCTCTGCCATCGATGCTGGCACTGAAAATCTGAACGATTCTGAAATAGTTTTAGAAGACCAGTGCAGTTGTTAAACACTTGAATACATAAAACTGTAAATATCAGCTATCCAGAATTATTACCTTATTTCAAATTGAGAGACTTATTCAGACTTTTATTCTAATAGGTAAGTTCTCCCCTATTATTTCTCCTTCCATTTGCTCATAAAAGCTCTTCTCCAGAAAAACCAGCTTTGCACAAAGCTCTAATCTAATTACTTCAGTGCTCTTACTTGATAAGCAAATTGAGAACTTACTCTTCTTTAAAGAAAAACTTAAAATTTTATCCTCATTACTCCACACCTCCACTGAACTTCATGTGACTGGCATGCTTTTGACATTATCTACAACTTATATAAGAAATTTTTAAAGGAAATTCTTTCAAATAAAAGAACTGACTTTAAGTCTCAAATGTATATATTTTCAGCTTTCTCCTAGAGTGTTAAGGAAACAGATTTCTATTGAGTGTAGCTAACACATACAAATTAAACAACATTGCTTTTTCTGCTCAGGACAGATGGTGCTTTTCTGTAGCTTCTCTCAGGATCTTTTGAGATATTGTTCCCAGTTATGACAGAGAAGCAAGGTTTCACACTTAGCCTTCTCAAAACTGTTTCTAGAAAAGTTTAAGACTCTCTGGTTTGGTCTAATTCTTAGAAATATGCAGGTAAGAGCCTGCCCCAGCACAGCATACTATTCTGCCTTTTATAACACTAGGACATGATTTACTCTCTTCAGTGCAAGCTACTGGACAGGAAGTACGGATTTCAAGGTTTTGCTGGGCTTGTCTACCAAGTAAAGGCCTTACCAGGCTAAGTTGAAGTTAAACAAGAAGCAATCTGCCAGACGAGAAAGACACACCCAAAACACTGTTACATCTAAAATGACACCAATCACAGTACCTTCATGTGAATCACAAGCAGACACCGCATGATTAAAAGCATACTAGAGTTTATTATAAAACATCATCATTTCCTGGTGGAGACAAGCTGTAAAAGACAAACCCAGTATAGGATAGCTGTTCCTATTTTTGATTAAAGGTTAGGGTTAGTTTTGAAATTGGGGCCTTTTAGCATTTATACCTTCCAGACACTTCTGAAATCATAACATATTTGGGGGAGAAAAGCAAAACAAATGATGGGATGAAACAATAAAATTATTTCAGGTCTGCCTTAGCCCCAGTAAACTGAAAGAGAACACAAGCTGCATTCCCTCTCAAGAGTCACATTTAAGCCATCTTCACTTTTGGAGGCAGAACAGAGGGAAGGTTTACTTGCGCCCAGCCCAACAGTGAAATAAGGCTCAGTAGTGAAATAGCCTTTACATATGAGTAACTCAAGATTGGGTTTCCTAGCAAAAGGCCACCAGTAACAAGGTAAGTGCTAATTATGCTATCTTCTATTATTTAGCTTTGTAATGCGAACACTGCAGTAGATTGCCAGAGAGGCTGTGGAGCCTCCATCCCTGAAGATATTCAAAACCCAGCTGGACACTGTCCTGATCAGCCTGTTCTGGCTGACCTTGCTTGAGCAGTGGGCTCAGACTCTATGACCTTCGGAGGTTCCTTCCAACATCAATGATTCTGCAGTGGGCAACCTGATCCTCCATGCATGTTTCCAGTGACAGCCAGAGAGCCTTTTTTAAAACCTTACTTGGGCCCAGCTGAACAATAGCTTTCTGTCTCCAAAAGCATGTGCTTTCAGCTGAAGAACTTTTACTAAACTGTTAGATCTGCTAACTACAACTGCATAATACACCTGCAGATCAGTATCACCGAACACTGTACTTTTCATCAGTTTAATATAAAGGCTTTTTAATATTATCTCCTTCTCCTCTGCCATTCACTCATCTCACTGCTTTCTGGAAGTGGATAATGTAAGGAACAGTGATTTGCATATGCACTCCTTAATTTTAGAGGCTTTGAGTTCATTCCCTGACATCTATGCTTTGCCACCTGGGAGAAAAAAATAAATATCAGAAGTACCACAGCTGCACAAAAACAATGAGAACAATGCAAAGTTACAGCTGTTCAGCAGTTAGAATTCTGTTTTACCTACTTATACACGAATTTCATACAACCATATCATTCTGGTCAGTATTATAACAACCACAAAGGTGGGGGGTGTAATTTTTTTTCTCTAATATTTGAATATATTCAATGCCACTTCTAGTTAGTGATTTCAGCCTAAGATTCTAGCCATGTTTCTACAGTAGGCGCTTTACAGCATTTAATCAGAGAAAAAAACACCATCGATTCTCATTGCGTTTTCTACCAGGACAGCTCATACAGCTGAGAAGTTGTTTCATGTTTGAACCAACAGCTCTTTTACTCATTCCACCTGACCACTGGAACAGAACAAGAAATTTTACGTATCAGTAGGAAATTTCCAAGGAACACACTAAGGTTCCATTCACAGGAACTAAAGTTATCATCAGGTGGAAAGATTTACATATTTTAGAGAAGACATCACTGTAAAAAAGGAAAAAAAAAACACACCCCCAAAACAAACCCTAAAACAAAACAACCTACCCTTTTCCTAAGGTGTTTAAGAAATTGATTTTGCTCCTTGCAAGTCATCTGTCAGATGAAACCCACACTCCTAACTGCTTCAGAAGCAACCTGTGAACTGTGGATGTAACCACAAGTGATGCAACCAATAGGAAAGAGGAATATATTCCAAAGGGAAAGCAAATAGCAAGTGTGGATGGAAGGCACCAATTATTTTTGATCGTTTCAGACCATCACTTGAGCCCCAACCTGAGCTGATAAAATTCTCCAAAGCCTGAGCTAGATCTCAAGTCCAATTTACATGCATCCCTTAAAATATTTTTTACTATTATGCATTTCTGATTTCTATTTCACCTCATTTTCAAACTGAACATATGACCAAAGTAAGTAAATATTAAAAGAGAACTTAACAGAAACAGAGATTCAACTTACTTGTAGATGACTAGCAATGAAAGCCCAATCATCTGTACCATTTTGTTCCACCAGCTTCTTTAGCCTTTCATCCTGTTAAGACATAACCTCAGCCAATAAATGTTACATGCTCTCCCAACATGGTGCTAAATAATAACATATTTTGTGTGCTAACAATATCGTAGAAATAGAAGTAAAGAAGAAAAAAGTCTTACCTCATCACGTGTCCATTTCACCCTGTTACATATCTTCTTCAAACCTTTTTGCTGTGGTACTTCATAGTCATGATCCAAATATTGAAGGTCATCATCTTCCTCACTGCAGAGTACAACAGAAGGGTGTAGATAAGAGTTTAAAATACCTCTGAATAACTTATTTTTTTCTAACTACTTATAGCTTTTTTCCAATCTGTACATATTGTTCTAAAACAACATATGGACTTTGCATGAAAGTAAGATCTGCCTTCAGCAGCGGCCTATATTCGTTATGTCCAAGAATCACAATTTTAATTTCCAGGCCACATACCAGGATATGAACAGATAATTCATTCCAAGTCAAGACTCAAATTTGAAGCAAAAGCTCTTGTTTAATAACATGTTTTATGACACATTTATGAATCTTTTTCACAAATGAGCTTATAAGATCAAGTGGTTTGCTAGTCTGCAAAATGCATTCATGTTCCACCTCCATAACTCCAATGACAAACACAACAAGGGTGCCAAATAATTTTGAGTCAACCTTAGATTTTAAGCGGGCTTCTGCCTTGAATAAAAACGTTGCCTCAGTGTTACAGAAATTAGATACAGATATTTGAAGTCAGAAATATTCCAGCAAGAAATAAGCACCGTATGTTTCAGTGCTGAGCCTTTTTAAGAGCCAGAGGGGCAGGAAGCCATGTATCTCCGAAGCTCCACGCAGATCACACTCCATCTACTGGAGAAATGCATACTTCACAGCCTTGAAACAAAACAACCAGCACGGGAAAATGTTTCATGGAAATATCACTTAAACTCACGTTAGACAGAAGGGACTCCCACCCAGATACATAGCTTTACTTAAAAGCAGTTTCACACTGCGATCTTATTTTTTCTCTATTTTATTATCAATATAGAGCACAACATAAATATCGCAAATTCATGTTAAAAGCTAAATTCACTAGTTCTGCTTAGCCTTAAAATTACTTCAATTTTTCAATCAAAGGTTAAAAAAATCCTTTCCCAGTAATGGAATTAACCTGTGTTGGTATCCTAAGAACCGATTAGGTGGCAGATTTCTGCATTATTTTCCAGAACATGTAGTTCACCCACAACCATCTATGTATGCTTGTTACTTTCCATGAAGGGAGTATGTTCCCTGAGGCTAACACAAACACACGGTCATTCAAGAAGACCACTATTTAGCTGAAAATATTACTACAGGATAGTATGTACCCAGCTCTTTCAGACTCAGTGTATTTAACTTTGCTTCTACATCCTACACCACATCTGGATTTGCCCTACTTAGCTTCATGATGCAACAGAAGTAGTAACATGTAAACATATTAAAACTTTGTGGAGCCAGCAGAACACAAGGCAGTCAGTCTGTTGAACAGTCAACAGCAAGTTCTTCACAGTACTTACAAAAAACAAGCTGCAAACAAACTGATTGTAAGAGTTTTGCATTAAGTGGCTTAGGACTTTAGAAAATAGGATTTAAACTCACAGGCTACTGAGAGTTTTCTCTTCTCCTTCCCACCTCCTTTTTATTGATCTCTTATCCATAGGTTCTCAACAAACTGTCAGGAGTACATCTTGGTATTCTAAAGACAGTACCTTGGTATTATCATCCTATTTTACACCACACATGCCATATTGTTTATTTATAACTAAAATTTGGCCTTGTGGTTAAGCCCTTTGTCAACATGATCTCCTCACCCACTGCACAAATTAGTTCAAGAACAGTCTTCAGTTACGTGAAGTCATGGGGATTTGAAAAAGAGGAAGGGCCCGGTGTACACAGCAGCAACACTGATGAGACCACCAATACTAGACAACGTGGGGTCCCTGCAGCAGCAGCAGTAAAACCCTGCACCTGGAATTCTCCAGTGGCATGCATGCCCCACAGCCAAACTGACACACATACTACTGCCTCCATGCACTTCATGGGCAAGGGCCAGCTGAGTGGGCAGTAACCTCACTAACCTTGATTCCACATGAGCAACTCTTTAGCCTTCAGTCCTGTTTATAAATTAAATAAACATGAATGGTTGCGACTATTAACTTCAGGTTTCTATTAAAAAGAAAAGGCCTGCAAACACATGGGGTTCTAATACTTGATCTGACAATTCTTTGCAGTTACGAATACTGCATGCAAGTGGATGACAGCCACCAAATTTCATCAAATAAGAAATCTGCAACAATAAAACAAGTATTTCATGAGTTTTGTGCTAGCTGTCTTTGCAATTCTGAGTTGAGAACCATTAAAGAAAAAAAATAGGCTTCAAAATGCAAAACCAACAGCAGTTTAACAAAATCAGACTTCATTCCATTTGGTGCACTCCACCATACTCCACACCTAGATTAACAATCTTGAAACCACTTTTATATAAACTCATAACTACCATGAATTACTTTTGGAGATACTATCATCACACACTGATAGGGTATTCATCTAGGACTACTGATCTCTAACCCTGTGTTCCTCTCCTATCCACAACCAGTTGTATTTTCAACTATGACATCCAAGCACTCACAGCCATCAGAGGTAATGCTAGCTAAAGCTTTGCAAAATGAAATTATTGTTTGCAATACCACAGATTAAACTAAAAAAAAAAAAAAAAAACACAAAACAAAAAACCACGCAGATTAGGAGTAACAAGAAACATTCTCTCGCCATGCTGATTCTTGCGGACAACTACGTATAGGCAGCTCCAGCAGTCCATCTCTGCAATCAAAGCCCCTGATGAATCTTTGCTCCTTGCATAACTAGACCCTCTAAGCATTGCTTTCTTGGTTTAGTTGCAGTTTTGCAGAAGAAGATTCACTTGTGAACTCTTTTCATGTCAGAAAATGCAGCAGCAGTTTTTAATACCTGTAACTTTGAAACTACCAATTCCATGAGAAGTATGCAGTAAACCCCAGATATCACAGGTAACTTACACAGTGTTAATACTTATTGAGCATCCTTTTCTTTCCCAAACCTAACCCTTCCTTTGCATTTCTTTACCACCTTTCAGATACAGATTTTCCATTTCGGACAAGAATAACTACAGCAACAAAACAGTTCCTCAAGACCCACCTTCTGAATACAAAGTAAAGACACAACCATTTTCATATCAGTAAAACAAAAGTATTAAAACCATCTGGGGCTGCTGCTGAAGCTCTTGTGGACAGCATTATCTCTCAAGGAAATTTCAAGCCAAAGAATATTCCAAATCAGAGAAAGCGGGCGCGTTTAAAACACTGGAAGTATCAGCAGGCCTGAACGTTAACTTAACAGCCCTAAACCTTATATCAGGGATGCGCCAAAGCCACTTGGAAGGAGGAAAACAAGAAGTATTACTCCAGCAGAAAGAAACCAGCAAGAACAGCTATTGCAGAGACGACGGAGTCGTTACTGACAGCATAAGTGACCGCCGAAAAGCAAAGCCAAGGAGTTGCCTAGGCAAGCTACGCAAAGATGGTCTGAGCGAAAACACAGCGGCGAGAGGCGAGGCGCACCCGGGGAAATGGTATTCGCAAAGCAGAGGAAAGACCCGTGCCGACGCCGGGCGAAACAGGGACGGGAGGGCGGAGGGAGGGAGGTGGGCAGTGACAGCCGAACCCAGGGAGGTGGAAGGAGGCCGAGAGCAGCGCCAGCACAGCTCGGCGGGGGGGTGAGGGGCGGCAGGGGCGGGGCGGGACGGCGGCGGCACCTGGCAGGGATCCCGGGGTGCGGGGGGGGTACCTGGGAGCGGGGCAGCGGCGTGAAAAGCAGCGGCTGCCCATGGGGGTTGGAGGGAACAGAACGCGCAGAGGTGCCCGGACCGGGCCCGCAACCACACTCACCTGCGCGGTCTTTTCGCCATCCTCAAGGCGCACCATAGGGGGGACCGCCACGGCAGCGAGGCGCGGCGCTGAGCCCCCGCCCGGGCTCCTTCTGTCACAGCAGGCAGGGCGAAGAGGGGCACTGGCTGGTCAGGAAGGCTAAAAGCGGACAGGGCTCCTTCAAGGGTCCCCTCCTCCCCGCGGAGCTTCGCGGTACCCCCAGCGCCGCGACTGCCGCCCTCAGCCCCGGCCCGGCCAGGCCCCCGGCGCGTCAGGCATGGCTCCGCAGGACGGAGCGCGCAGCGGCCCCCTTTCTCGCCCGGCTGTGTCTTCCCACTCCTGTCAGAACCTCCGAGGGCTCCGGCGGCCCCTTCACACGCCGGCGCTGCTGCTCTGCTGCTCTGCGGCCCAGCACCGCCCCACACGCCCGCTACTGGCCGGCGCCCGCCGCCCAGGGCTGCCCCGCTCGCGGCGGGCTCAGTCGGCGCCGCCGAATCTCGCGCCCAGCCTCCTTCCAGAGCCACCGTTTGAATCTGCGCAGGCGGACTGCCGCCCCATTGGCCGCCGCCGCCGCACGCGACACTGGCGGGGGGGCGGAGCCTCGCGCCCAGCAGCGGGCGGGGCGGTGGCGGCCGCGGGGGCGAGGCATGACGGGGGAGCGAGTTCGGCCCGTGGCTGCCCGGCGCGAGAGCGCCCGCGCGCCCACTGCCGCCGCGGCGGCGGCGCGGGAGGGGCGGGGACAAAAACAGCCGCCGCAAAAACTGAGCCGCTCCTTCGAGCCGGAATCGAACCAGCGACCTAAGGATTGCCGCGGGCCGCGCCTCTACAGTCCTCCGCTCTACCAGCTGAGCTATCGAAGGGAGCTGGGCGTTGTTTTCGCTCTGCGCCACAAAGGCTGGCCGCTGCTCACCGCGGGGCCCGAGCTTCACCGTGGCAACGGCCGATGTAGAAAACCCACTTTAGATCGAGGCCTGAAGCCGCAGAGGGATGAGTCCCTGAAGGCGAGCGCCCAGCGGAGGGATCCTGCACCTAGGACACCCCCCAGCTACCGGCGGGCCGGTAGTGCAGGAGGCAAGGACGGCGCCCTCAGCCCGCTGTGGGGTGTGAAAGCAGCCTTTCCCACTTCATCCCTTCTCCAAACTTTGATGCCCGGAGGTCACATGCGTGCTTGAGAGACGAGCAGCGTGTCTCTCATCGCACCCAGTCATTCCACTTACAGGGCATCAACTGTAGCCGCTGCATTCAAGGCACCCTGAACACCACACCACATCCTCCTGTGGCTGCACTACACATGAACTCTGCCCGCTCTTAGGAGAAAAGTGTGCAAGCAGCTGCTGTGAAGATGTGGGTTGACGGCTACAGGGAAGCAACAGGAAGCGCAGGGGCAGCTTCCTGCCGCCCCGAGAAAGGCTCTCCTGTGGTCGACCCTCATGGGTGTTCGCCACAGCCTTGGCTTAGCTCTTGGGTGCACAAGTCTGCGACAGGGCCCACTCATCAGCTCTCTACTGATTTTATGTGATTTTTACTTTAATGGTCAAAACAAATCATGAAAGCAGCAAGTGGTTTCTTATTCCAAACATATTTTCCCAACGGTTTACTTAGAGAAAATTGTTAACCACCACCAGAGAGCGTAACCTCCTGAAGAGATAGATCACTACCCTGAAGTGCAAGCTACACCCAGGCACAACCTACGTATCTTCTAGGTATGCCCCTACACAACAGGCTTAAGCTAGAAGTTATTTCTATAAACGAAGCTTGTAGGTACCTTCCCACTTAGAGATGTATGTTTATGTGGTAGGAAAGCCGGGCTCGCAGCGCCCTCTGCTCAGGCACAGGGGAAACTCAGGCCCCGGCGCAGCCCGCAAGGGCCAGGAATGGTAAAAAACCGACAAAACCCTCCGTTTGACCTGCATTACAAACCAATATTACAAGGGCGAACTTGTATTGTTGCATCTCTCAGGGGAAAAGTGTTCTTTGGGGCATTTATTTGCTTATTTACAAGTAGCCTTTGCCAGCTGCTTACTAATGGGTGTTCAGCCCCGACCTGCGTTCACTGTGATTCACTTTTGGTATCCAGATACGACAACACAGCAGGTTTCCGCACATCAAAGTTCTGACAGGAGTCTTTGAACTACAAAAGCTGTAATCAAGAAGAATGTGAAATAAAAGCAGTCCTGAGCCAGGATTTGTGTCATCATCCTTGTATGGTATGAAATGTCATCTTTTAGCATTAATGTATTAAACATAAAGTGAAAAGAGCCTGAAATAAAAATATTGTTGTTTAAATACATACCTTCTTACATAGTTCCTAATAGTGCCTTACATAGTTCCTAATTTGTAGGAAATAGATCCTGAAAGCATTTGCTGAGTTAAACTACTATATTAGTAAGTATTGATGGTCCTGTTAAAAATATAGAATAACCTAAAGATGTAATTTGTTAAGACATCCAGTGAATATTCTCCTTGAGGTACATAAGCAAGCACATACACACCTCACTTTTTTCTCTTTTTTTAATCCTGTTTGTACTACTGGCCTGTGTGTGACAAGGTCTAATGTTTCAAGTTTCATGTGCTCCTACATGACAAAAAAGGATGGAGATACTCTCCACCTCCTCTCAACTTCTAGTAGCTTCACAAAACCAGGCCAGAGGTCTAGGTACTTTTCAGAGACCCTACAACAGGTTATTTTTTCCAACTGTTCATTTAAAAGCATCTCTAAGAAAGAAGGTGCAAACTGCCAGTCTGCATCTCTAGCAGCATATGAAACATCCCCCCAAATGCCACTATTTTCAGAGACTGTCCTATCCCATCTCATCCCACCCTACCAGGGCTATCATGGCTCAGCCTCAACAGACTTGAGATGGACAGTCACTGGCCCACAATATCCAAGTCCCATTCTGCAAGAACTACATTCTGCCTTTGCTTGCCCTTCCCAGGGCTCCCTTGTAACAAAGGAGAGCCCAATTCCAGCCTTGACCTGAAGAACATGACCAGGTGCAAGGACACTGCTGCAGGTTCAGGATAAGGCAAATGTTGCCACGACTCCAAGCTCACAGACCTTAAGTCACAATGGGCATACTTCAGGTGGCACTTTGCCACTTCCTTGAGGTTTAGGTGGGTCTCCCCCCACTCAAAACCAAACATTACTAGAACCACCTGTTGGCATTTGGAACCTGCTTGGGTTTTGTAGTGTTCTCCAAGTGCTAACAGCAGTGGGCATCCCACTTCCAAAGACAGGACACTCACACTCTTACCCAGATGATTTAACAGGTGAAGTACCCTATAAGACACAGTGACAGTCCTGTAATTTGCCCTGTTATTTATTCCTTCTTGCTAAGCTTCTTGCTGATCTGCAGGAAAAAAAAAAAAAGAAATCTATTGGACATTCTTATAACCACAGCCAACGGCAAATCTGTGACTCCTGCTGGTGCAATGCTGATGCTTCAAGCAATTTCACCCAGGTGCACCAGTGTGAAGGTACACACTATTGGGCCATACATTAAGTCCCTATGTGTATTACCAGGCTCATTTGTTACTTCTCTCATTCTGTGAGAATTCCATCTACTCCATGGCACAACCTTTAACAAATAAAAAAATACCAGTCATGATCCCATTTCATATTATCACAAAGCTGAAAAAATGGAAAACTCTGAGGTTATGTGCAGAAGTTCGTAATCTCATTGTGAATTAAGGCAGCCAGTTCAACGTTTACATGGGCAATTAAGCAGTACAAGGATATTCCCTAGAAGGCAAAGGGCATAACAACACTGATGTGAAGTTAAGACTCATCAGTTTATCATAAATGATCTCCTTATAGGTTGTTCAGAAAGCTTACAATAGAAGAACCCATAGTCTAAGGAGATGATTCTCAGCACAGACAAATCAAAAAGACAGCTGACTTCTTGCTTACAGGAGCTTCAGCCTTTGAATCCAGCAAAACTCTTACAAGGTAAACTCAGGAGTTAGTTTCTTGACTTATGGAAAACAAGTGACTTATCTCACATCAGTTTCCCAACTCAAAAGCAATTGCCTCCAGTCTCATAGAACTAAGGTTTATAAAGTAAAAGAAACACCTGATGATTGCTAAAATAAAGACCAAGCTCAGTGTAGGCGAGCGTACAGGGTTTTTTACCACATATCTTCCTTTTAGTAGTCTTCAGTGCCTTATCACCAGTTCCTCTACAGACTATAATTTTCAGAGCTCTGTGCTGGCAGAAACACCAGGTATGTCAATCAAAACCATATGCATGCATCAAATCTCCAACCTAGCTACTTCACTTGGTCTAGACTGAATGTCATGGCACCACTAATTCAGCTCCCAAGGTGATCTTGCTTGCATCAGCCATGTGGGGGTTGCTCCCCATGTTTGGAGAAATTCTTGATGAATAGCACAAAGATACTCATATTATTTTGAATTAAAATAGTTGTTCATATGGACAGCACATTATTAACTGCACCTGCTCCATGTCTCAGCAGTGAAAACTGCAGGTTGCTGTTCATGCTTGAATCATGTCACAGTTCAGAGCAATTTCAATTTGCTGTGTGTCTTAAGAGTCATACTTAGCCATTGTTTTTTGTTTAGTTGTTTAAACTCCTTAGTATCAAAGTTTCTGAAGAGCAATATTCTACTCATGGCTGTTGAAAATCATCTGCCTTTGCTAGAATTCTCTCTAAATGCTTTTTACCACACTTCTCTGAGATGCAAAGTCTTACAGAATCAACCAGTTCACCCTGAAGAGATAGTAAGGTGTATTCACTTCGACTAAATCTATTTATATAGCCTTTCAGAGAGGGAAAAAAAGTGCTAATACCTCTATCTAACTCAATTAGCCTGTGTTCCGTTAACCATGACACAGAAGAATTGTATATACTTTGTGATGTCATGAATTTTGTTTTACTATATTGACAGACCTGCATTATTCATACCAGTGTGGCAAGGGTAGAAATGTAAGGCTTAAAGGCTACTGTATCACAAAAATATCAAAATAATTGAGCATATCCGGATGGGCTTAAAATTTATACTCGTGCATTAAGCTCTGTGACAACTGCACACAAAAGACATCCTCTTGCATATGCCCAAAGCAGCTAATATCAGCTTCTCAAAGAGGTTGTATGACTACTCAGAGAATTCTGAAGTGGCCCTTGGATCAAGACTTGGACTGAAAAAAACCCAACAGTTCCCCAGTTCAGGAGATTAATAAAGCAGCTTCAAGGACAAGGTCCTGCCAGGGATAATGCCCTGCACTGGGATCTGCTCAAGCACATACACAAAGAACAAGTTACTTACTGTAGAACAACTGTTGTTCTTAGGAACAGGATTATATTTCAGATCTCATGAGCTGGTCTGTATCCCTGCTTCTGGCAATCCTCGGCTGTCACTGGCTTGAGAAGAAACTGTGGTCATGCTGAGCTCACACGCTCTCTCATACAGAGCATGAAGAAACAGTGTCCCTGCACAGCTCTGACAGACACTGTCAGTTAGAAATCAAGTCCTAAGCTTCACCTCATTTGCTTACGCAAGTACAGGGGAAGCTACATGGATAGTACTCCTTTGAAGAGACAAACTTCTGGTTGGCAACCACTGCACTGATGCTTTAATGGCATAAATATAAATTATATGAGGCACTATATAGACAAATAGATTACTTCGTAGGGGTTAGAAATGGAACAGACTTGAATCAAAGGGGAGAAAAACATTCTAAAATTTACCCTCAGACATCACCTGTGTTCTCACTATCAGCTCTCCCAATAAATGATAATGATACTGCTGCGAGATTAGATTATAATATTAATCTCAATTAACAAGCTTTACTAATTTCTGAAATGGAACTTGTTTATTTTGCAAATCACAGAGGAATAATTTTACCAATTCTAGTCAGGCAAGCAAATGTCTTTTTAAAAAGGATTTACTCCTATCACAACCATACACACAACTTTGGAGACTGAAGAGATTATTTAGAAGGCACCTGTTAATCAGGTATTAGCAGTGCATGCTTTCCCACGCTGTTTTGGAATTACGCATTAGGAAGTTGTCCTGGATCCAGCTGTAAGTTATTTTAGTCCTTCCTAGTAGCTTGTGCAGAGTGCTGTGTTTTGGCTTTAGTCTGAGAACAATGCTGATAACACACTGATGTTTTAGTTGCTGCTGAGCAGCACTTACCCTGATCAAGGACTTTTCAGTCTCATGCTCTGCCAGTGAGGAGGGGCACAAGAAGCCAGGAGGTAGCAGAGACAGGACACCTGACCTGAACTAGCCAAAGGGGTATTCCGTACCACAGCACATCATGCCCAGTACATAAACTGGGGGAGTCACCCAGAAGGCCCAGATTGCTACTCGAGTCAGGCTGGATATCAGTCGGTGGGTGGTGAGCAATTGTATTGTGCATCACTTGTATTCATTTTTGGGTTTTTTCCCTTCTTTTTTTAGTTTTATATTCTCCTTGTTATTTCCCTTATTATTATTAATATTAGTAGTAGTTTTGTATTATACTTTAGTTACTGGACTGTTTTTATCTCAACCCATGGGGTTTACATTCTTTTGATTCTCCTCCCCATCCCGCCTGGAGCATGGGAAGGTGAAGATGGGAGGTGAGTGAATGGCTGCATGGTTTTGAGTTAATGGCTGGGCTTAAACCAGGACAGAAGTAATCACTCATAAATGCAAGAGAAGTCAGTTTAATCCTTAGATTTTGTAAACCCCAGGAGTAAACATTAGTCCTAGTGCAAGGTCTCTGTAAATCAGTTGCAGCCAGCTGGAGCCAGCCAGTCAGGTGGACTAACAGTAGTCAGGCAGCAGTAATGGTGTCACAGCAGCAGCCTGAGTTAGAGTCAAGCAAACAGCCTAAGATCAATAGTATCCAGATGATTAAGGGAAAGCACTGGCTTGACTTTCCATCCCCCAAAATATAACTACTATGTAGAAAGAATAGTGTTCTGAGGAGCTACAAGACTCTCTCCTTCCCACTCCCCAGCACTGATGACAATAAGAGGAGTCACAGTGACAAATCCTCCAGTGTCACAACCATCAATCTTAGAGATGCTGGCCTCTGCTGCTTGCACAACTGTAGTTTACGTCTTTTTCCAATGCAGCATTGCTACCATGCCCTGCAGAATTCCAACAGGAAGAGAAGAGAGAGTGCAGAGAGAGCTTATAGGTGTGAAAGACTGCATGCCTCAATCCTGGCTCCACTTCTGTAGTCACCAATGAGTGTCCATGAAAGGTCCTTAGTTGTTACGAATGTACTTTCTGAGTTTGTGCAAGAATGTTAGTTTATGAGATTTTCAAACCTAGAACATCAGGGTTAGGGTTGGAAAGATCCAAAATGTTAAATAAAAAAGATTACTTTCAGAGTACACAATAGATAATTGGAGATTTTGGGGCTGCTGGCTTACTAGAGACCTGAGATAGTTCAAAGCTTCCAAACTAAGAAAGGAATGGGCTAGCTCAGCTGACTTCAAATGCAGGGAAGAAAAAATAATGTGTTAGTGAAAATGACATGGTAAAGAAGTTAAGGTTAGGAGAAACAGAGGGAGCAAAAAAAGACATACTGTTATTTAGTTTCTTCCATTGTACCATGCCTTGAATTATTTTGAAAGCAAAAGGAAGCAGGTACTCTTGACCATTATTTCTTGGATCCCTTCTGCTGTCTGCAAAAGTAATTGCCACTTCCAGCATCTACAGGAAGAAACAAGAAGAATCTTATTTTAAGGAAGACATGGGTGGGGGGGTGAAAATTAGTATTCTTGTACGTGCAATGTTCAGATGTAGGGCTAAGGTACCTACTTAGCAACACTTGAGCAGATGTGACCATACAAATAGGTAAAAATAGGAGTTACTTAATTCCCCATAATTTTAAGTTAGGCCCTTGCCTTTTCTGCGTTTTGGCTTTTTTCTTGCTGCTACAAGCCCTACACCATCACATGGCAACAACTGGTGAGATCTCACCCTTTCTCTCCCACTGGGTGGAAGCATATGTATTTGGCAGCTTCTGCTCTTAGGAGAAAAGAAAGGTGGATCTCAGGGAAATCCCAGGTTTAGAAGGAGCCAGCGCAGCTTTTAAAGCTCATCACCATGGAGGTGAAACTGTGTGAAACATGGTTGCCCTATAGAACTAATAGGTTATTTTCAGAATCATTTTAAAACCCTTATGTATCTTCACTTTCCCATGTCCTCTGTTCTCTTAGGAATCTCCCTTCATTCTTTTCTGTCCCATACATACCAATCTTTGAGGAAGTCAAACAAGGTTTTAATTTCACATCAGTCTAATTTGTGTGAAATTGGATCATGTATCTATTGCCTCTTACTGTCTCTAGGAGCAACAATATACACAGATATACACATAATATATATGGCTCACAAAAACATCCTTGGTAAAAATGACTCAGTAAGTCCAAATGGCAGATGAAAATCAAACAGGAAAGCTAGCCCAAAATCAGAAGAAACCTCTTAAGGGTTTGCAGAGTCTGCACAGATGCATGTGGGAAAGAAGAGAGGGATTCAGATTAGGAGGTAGCATCTGGCAAGTACCTTTCTATATACAACAATGTGACAATCCGAAAGCAGCTTCAAAATAAAGAAAAACTTGTATACTGAATTGACAAAATAGCCTATAAAATCAAGTTCTATTCTGAAAGAAGCTGCTTGCAACACTCCTTAAAAGTTTATGAGAAATGACTGTGCATTTCACACAGCCAGGCTCCACAGACTATTGGCTTAGTAAGAACCATAGCACCTTCTAAACCTTCTTCTAATTTCTGGTAAGTTCCTTCCACTTGTCATCTTTCAGTTTTTTACTTACTGAATACAAGCTTCCAAACAGCACAGATGCAGTTCAGATCCTCAGGATCACTTCAGAAGTGAAATTAGATTTGCTACCAGCAAGACAAGCCACTAGAAGTATTATTTCCAGCAGAAAACAAAATTAGGTAGTCATTTAAAAAAGCAGCGGATGAAGTCCAAATGCAAGTCCGTGCAGCTCCCTCGTAATCATCAAATCAATGCCTTTCGTTAACAGAGAACAATAGGGTGGGGTTTTTCTAAGCTTCTTAAAGTATCTGCAAGTTACTGTAACAGAGGTAATGCTTACACTGAAGCCTGATGCCTTTGATGATATTAATAAATGTTCAGAATTACTCAGCATACATCAATTTAAGTAATTCCAATCAGAATAACACGTTTAAATTCAGTTGTGACACTGGGTTTCTTTAGTGTCAGCTACAAGTCTACTGTGGATCGAAACGCTACTACTTTATTGATGCTTAAATATGTAATATAAATTAAATATATAAATATTGCAAGTCAGTCAAATCCAACACATATGAAAGCCTCAATGAAGTCTACATCAAGCAAAGCAACAAAGTTCCTATTAACTTTTGCAGTCAATATACATGTTCAAATTGACTCTCTGTAATAGCAAAACACCTCCTACAACTCACTACAGATGCTGATGAACATCCAAGGCTTACCCTCACCCTGATCCTAAGGACAAAATCACATTGTGAGGGGTCCTGTTCTGGCAGGAAGCTGCAGTTTTGAAGGGATGTCAGAACAGATTTGCTATGGATATACATAAAGGGAAGAAAAACCCCAATCCAAACAACTCCAATGTAAAATAACAAAGATGGGTATTAAGGCTATACAATTAATAAAAGTAGAAAAATGAAAACAGTTTGAAAACATTAACGTGCTTGCTTCATGTGTTTAGTAGTGGGTTTGGCTCAGATTATAAATACTGCATTATTAAATAATAATAATAATAATAAAGATGAGTAAATTTCTAGCTTAGCATTAATCATTGAAGCCTTTGAAATACAAATCTTCCAAAGGAAAATACTCAATTCTTCATGCTGTGACATGCAATCAAAACTGACTCTCTATATTTATGCCTATCATTTTAAGTACTGCTTTAATGCTAGCACACTTTGAATTAAAGCCTTTCAATAAATACAGGAAGTAACAACACAGTTTTGCAGATGGGTTTTATGACTTCTTCTTAGACTCAGTATGACTACAGCCAGTTTTTGAAACACATTACCACGTGCAGCTGGTGGAAAAAGCACAGAGGTAATTTCAGTAGTTGCCAGTATGTTCATCTTTGAGCATTGCCAAATTTCAAAAACCTAGTGCTTCCCAATCATACTATTCATACTTGCACGTTACATGCATGCATTAAAACTTTGCTTTGAAATACGTTTTGACCAACATTTCAAACCACAGATTGCAATATACCTTAAGTATCATGCACTACTGGTCAGCATTTTTCTACACCTTCTGCTTGGTGACAACTTTGAAGAAAGATTCAGATCTCAGACTTCGGCCTCAATTATACAAAAGCCTATTTCAAAAACCTCTCAAATTCAAAGGTCCTGTGTGTTTAATGAAGCATTCGGAACAGGCAAGAGGTCAGAAAAAAAACCAACCCTGAAACTTTTCCATAAAGAGGTTTTCTTTTAAAAAAGTTCCTTTTAAACAGAAACATAACTAAAGCAAAATGAATGACGTCAAAGTTTACTTTTTTAAGATTCATGCCAATTACTTCAACTTCTGTACTAGTATTCATGTATGCAAGTATAATGCAATTTCTATGTAGAATGCAGAAGTCAATATAATTGTAACTCATTCATTCCGCAGCCAAATCAGTGTTACTTAAGCAAGCTAACGTATGAAAGGCTACATGAAAGTTGCACCTTATAAAACCAAAGCAGATGTTTTAACTTATAGTTTTAATATAGCAATCAAAGAAAATTCCAAATACTGTACAGTGAAGTGTAGTATAGTACACTATATACTGTTATAATACACTATTGTTACATTACAGATAAAAAAAATCAAATATAATTAGTACAGCAATCACAAATAAAACAAACCAAACTGTGCTGGGTAGCAGCCAGGTCTGTGAAGAAGGTATAGTTTATATGCTATTTTATTTTTAACTCAACATGTAAAGCACTGTTTAAAAAGATTTGTTTTCTAAATATATATACACACTATTTTAATTCTTATTTATACACTTTAAATAGCATTCCCTCCTAAAAGTGCACTCTCATTTCTTGGCAATAATCCTCATGAAACCTAAAATAATTCTGAAAATACCACAAGTTTCAACCTTTTATTGCTCAACCGCAGGCATAAGGGCTCAGAGGGAATCCTGCATTCTAAAGATTTTAAGCAACTTCTTCAATTTTAAGAAGCTAAACTGATATCCACAAGCAAAACAAAGAAAACACTGATGTAGGCTTTTCTTTTTTAACAGAAGGATTAACTTCATATTGTTTTACAAAAGCATGTAGATTCTGCTATTTGAAAATAGGAGCCAAACAAATGTAGAGATGACAGTGGCATCTTCTTATATCATTCATTTTTCATACATTTCAAATGAAGCATTGCTCTCCCAATTGCAAGCATACTATGAATTTTATCACCTGGCATTTTCAGTGCATTGAAAAGTAGCAAGCAACTCCGCTAACCTTGTGACAGTGACAACAGATTCTACCTTTTGAAAGATTACAAATAAAGCATTTTGGTCTTGAAAGTGTGCCTGTTGCACAGGGTTGTTAGCACACAGCCCTGCAGCTGTACTGCTGCTAGAGCATTCTGTCAGAGGCAGCGCCTACCTCACATTCTGTGTCTATCAGAAGACTAGTAAACTATATAGGTTTCACAAAACCAACAATATACATTGCTGCTATGTGACTATAATAGTGAAGGCATCCCAAATATATTTATACAACTTCATTTGAAAAGCTTCGATTTATTATCCCCTCACTGAAACACAAACAATTCACAGTCAACCCTGCTAAGCAGCCAGCCACAGAAGTAGTAAAAATCTTGCCTCTGCCTGAAAAACCAATCTGTTCTCCTGAGGTTTCCCATATGCTCATCAGCAATCTAGTCCTTTCTCTTTTTTATTTTTTTCTCTTCTCTGCTGAGCCCGTATTTTCAGTAATCATCTTTCATTTAGGTTATAGATAATAAGCCAGAGTAAAGTTTAGGATTTTCAAATAATGTAAGTCTTCTTTGCCATGAGACAGTGTAGAAGGAGATGGCCCCTAGACAAGGAAGTACTCAAGGCAAGTATTCAAAAAGAATTTAGAACCACAACCTTGTTCACAGGCAATTCAGTAGCAAGAACTTAGCATCTGGTGGGTTTTTTTGAGAAAGGGGACACTCCACACTATTTGAGAAGTCCTGTTGACATGGCTTCACATCCACAATGAGTCCGCATCTTCCCTGCCCTTGTACCCCACCATCATTTTCCTGGCTCTAACAGGAAAACCTAACAAGCACATGGGTGCTCCTGAGACAGGGACACAGATTTGCCTCAACTCAAATTTGCACTCACTGCTAGCAATCAAATGAAACATCTGTTCAAACTTACACTTCAGTGTTCTTTATTTCACTTCTCCTGGACAGTTACACGTCTCACCAGCACGTAGATGAAGTTTAGCTCCACTTGAGAGTATCAAAAGCCATCTTTCTCAAAAACACTGATACTTAAATGCATGAGAAAGCCACGTGAAATAAGAACACTGCAAAGAAATACGCACAATCGTGCTTTACACCAGAGGAATTCAGATCAGCCCATCTTGTGATTCTGACACCATTTTACCATTCCTTTTTGAGACTATTTTGTTTTAGGAACTGGAGAGTTCTAATCTACATGACTTAAATGGACCTGAGAAGACCCTAACAGCAAGTCAAACAGAGCTATAATCTATTTAGATAAGAAGGAAAATGTCAAATTACTGCTGAAACGGGAAGTGTATCAAAATTAAACTAAGCCTTCCTCTTAATACATTAAAAGGCACACAAAAGTCTGTAGTCTTACCAGAAAGGCATGAAAGAAGTAAGCATCTTCTCTTTAAGTCAGGATTATTGCAATAAAGATTCCAATTTATTTCAAACTTGGAATTGTCTCCTTTACACTGCCTATATTTTTTTCAGCCAAGGAAGACTTTTTTTTCTAAAGAAAAGGTTACAACTAAGTGGTAGTTAGCTTGTCTAAATATATGAGATCTAGGAGATTCCTCCCCCTCAGCCTCTCCTGACTTAAAACGCCTTCCCAGGAACATGTCACTGCTATACTTTTCTACAGCTCACACCATGGCAAAGCACAGGCCTCTACTCACATTTTCTATATAGAAGTAGCCTTCAGACAGCTCAACTGATTCATGGAAGACTAAATGTTTTCAGATTCATGGCAGGCTTCCAGCTGCTGCATGTGCATCCTGTTTCACACTGAATAAGCCCTGCCAGTTAATCAGTGCATCAGCAAGGTCAGTTCTGGTGAGCCAAATTACTTCATACATACAAAGCTTCCAAATAGCTAACTTACAGATTAGCAATTTAAGATCTTCAAATTTTTCATTTATTTCTGAAAAGGTGATTCTTATTTTTTACCTATAGTGTACTAAATCATAAAATATTTATTCTCTCTACATAAAAAGTTAACCAACAGAGGTATTTTAATTCACTTTGACAAAACAGGGCTGTTCTTCAAGCAATTTGCTTCTGTTAATTTTTATATATGAAAATAAATCCTCCCTTCTAACGCTTAGAACTGTTTAAGGAATTAGCAATGTAAGAAGTGAGGAGACCTGTCTGAATACAAGCATATACAACACAAACAACATTTGTGAACTGGTAAAAACCCACATGTGCACAAACACAGACTTCAATATTTAAATGCTCTTAATTCCTTTGAAGCTGTATTAGCATCTTTCATCCATTCAGTGTTATTTCACCATTAGAGGAAGCAACAATAGTTCATTTAATATGACTACGAAGATCAAAAGCAAAGTGCAGTGTCAGATACACGTCATCCTTAGGGAGCAAGCACAATGGCTGCTTCTTAAAAACTAGCACTGCAGGTCTGTGGAACACACTACTTAAGTGGATACAAGCTGTATTACCACTGATGCAGGGAATGCTGCATCACAAACTGAAGTGAGGCTAATAGAGGTGGGTAGTCTTTACGGACACTGAAATGGCATATATTCCCCTTGTTTCCATGGAGTAAACAGAGAGCTTCTACAAGCTCCATTGTCACTGAACACTTTAGGATAATATATTCTAAAAAGAGTCATTTCCTTCCAATAAATTGTTAATTTGCTTTGAAAAGGCCAGCTGTTTATTTTTTGCCATTACTAACCAATGCTAGTAATCAAAGTATTTTAAATGAAAAAATAGATTTGCCATTGAACATTTGTTGTTTCCTGCAATTGCCACCTTCTCTCCTGTAGTTGTGCTAAAAGTTGCACAGAATCTGACCAGCTTAGTATTTGGGAGGAAATAAAAACATGCTATCACTTACTAACAGAGCACCAAAATGGTTGTGTTGGCTCAGACAGCCATGCATAACCACACCACATTCACTTTATCTTCATCATACACTAAGTACCCTTTTTTCTAGCTTGCTTAAACTGATAATGGGAGAAATTAGACAGTTTAGTGAAGTTACTTATTTCAAGATTTCTGACAAGCATATATATCTGTATGAATGAATGTTTTTAAGTTGGAGGAAGTGCCAACACAATATAATTAAAATACTGTATAAGGCTACATTATCAAATTTAGCAGAAGTTTAGTTTTAGTTGCTTTTTGAAATTTATGTATGATTCATGTTTATAGTGTGTTTTTGAGTGGAATTAAGTGCCTGGGACAAGATTAACTTAGTCACGTTTTTAGTTCTTCCTGTTCTAGCCTTTCCAGTGACCTTAAGCATGGTAAGAATGGGCTTAAATTTTAAGACTTTTAAGGAATTAAAAATCACAAAAAATTTTTCAAGAACCCACATTTACAGCAGATATTCATCTCAGTGCATTTCCTAACAACTAATTTTCAGGTAACAGAGCCAGCCTGGGCAGCAGTATGATAATATTGAAAGCTATTGCCAATCACACGCTTATCATGCACTGAATAAGATGATATAATCTTTGACATACATACAAGACTTAATAACTAATCACTTTGTGTGGCCCAGCCAATAAACATTACATTTGAACAGTAATTTTTTCTACCCTTATTAGATTTTAACCTATCAAGAGTGATCCATTGGCTCAGTTGCATTAGTGATTCCTGCATCTTGACTATCCATCTCCTCAAGCTCCTCAACAGAATTTCCCTTTTGTGCTTTAGACCTTGCAGGGAACGTTGTTCCCACAGAATTCACCATGTTACCATCAGTTGATTCAGTATTCAAGTGTTCGGTACCACCTGGCGCAGACAGTGATTCGGGTAAGGCAGCCTGAAAGCTCCCAGTTTTAGCAGTTGAACTCACTGCCTCTACTTTTCCTTGAGACAGATCAACTGATGCTGACTGCTCTGTATTCTGATCCCGCAAATGTCTATCCATTGAAGCCTGAATAGAAGAGACCATTTCCTGCAACTTTTTTCTCTGTGCCTCAATCAAAGTGGGGTCAAGCTGCCTGCTGTCTCTCATTGTCACAACTCCTGGAGCAATTCGGATAAGCTCACTGTTACCAGAAGTGGCTGTGAATACAGAAGGCTCAATTTTAGTAGAAGGACTGAAGTCTGTTTCTGTGCTATGCTTTCTTAAAAGTGGTGTTTCCCTGGCTTTTTGATCATGTTGTTGACTACTAGATGCAGTTCCCAGGGAATGGCCCTTTCCTTGAAATGCAGTTATATTATGTAGTTGTTCAGATTTCTTTTTCACCACTCCACCACTACCCAGCTTCAGCATTCCATGTGAAGGACTTGCTTCCCTGCTTCTTGAAGTAGCTTCTGCTCGCACTTGACTTAAGGCCTCTTTAACCAACTCTTCAACGTCAGGACCAATAGGAAAGTGCCCAGCAGCATCCACGCACAGCTCTAATCTGTCTTCTGCTGCGTTGTATACAAAGTTTTTACCAGGCAGATGTGGGAAAGTACAGTGCTTGCCATCAGCCAAACCTATAAAGATAGAAGAAGTTATTCAGGGTACTAAAATATTTTAAAGCACGCTTTGAATACACAGATTGATTACTGTATTTAAACTTATTGCATCAAATATGTGGAAACACACTGAAACTTCATACTGTGGGAGGAAATTTAGGCTTGTATGCCATATGCCAGCAATCACAGTATACCCTTAAGATGCTGCTGCCTTCTATGGTGATTCTAATGAAAAGACAGAAATATAGTACATTACTAGATAAAATAGCCACCTTGCTGGGACATGCAGTTCTGATACAACAGAAGCTGAAGAAATAGTGTATGCTTGCAGTAACAGAAAGCAAGCCAAACCCCACTGCTATCACCACCCCCCCAAACCACACAAAACTAAAACAGAAACAAAAACCAACCCCAAACAAACTGAAACATACTCCTCCCCCCCAAACAACAACCAAAAAAACCCCACACCCCACTGGCCAAAGAGCACATTTCAAAACACTATTGCTATCTATCTGGAGAAGTACTGTTTAGGACCACTTCCATATGTAGCAGGACTTCAGGGTGTGCAACTGCTGCTAAGCCTGAAGAATTTCAAATCTGCTATTTGTCTTCTCAGAGAGGAAGCGTTGCCAGGTAAACAAAAGTGTTTCAAGTTTACAATGTTTAGTAGTCCTGGAGACTATAACTATTACAAACATTTACAACATTGATAACTATTACAACATTTACAAAACAAACGTGATACATAATATTTTTTATCTCCTGTTTGTCTCACTGTCCTACTTAAAATTTGATTGATCTTCTAAAATTGAGAGTTCACTAGACAAATTTAAGTTCTGAAGCTCCTCCGTGTCAAAAATGGGTAACATTCAGTTTTCCAGTTTATCATCATAAAACTTCTGACACACAGCTCCTTTCTTTACATATCCACGGGAACCAAGCAGACAAAACGCAGAACAAAACTGAAACCCAAACACCTATCCCTCTAAGAACCTGAAGAACATACTGTAACTACAGAATTTACCAGCTCAACCTTCATTTGCAGGAGGGAGCTGTAACAGCTTCTTCTAAGCTAAAACTGCCTTTGAAATCGCAATTCTGAAATCTCAAAGATGTTAAACAAGATCCACTAAATCAAATTTCAGTTGATAAAACAGTACCTGCAATTGATAGAAAGCTTTGTTCCAAATGTCCAGTATCATAGGTGCATTATTACATTAACTAAAATGTTACAGACAGGTAAGGAGCTTCTTTTAGTGAGGAAAAATAAAAAAGATTGCTGCACATTGCAATTGTTTAGTGGAAATGTAGTAAAAGTCACAGAAGTATGTTAATGCTGAAATAGTAATTCTACCTACCAAGGTAGCGCAAAACACCTACAACACAGAGAAATGATGTAACAATGCTGTAATAATGTTCAAATACAGAATATCATCTCCCACTGTCATAGTTCTTAAGTCATTTTTGCCAACTGACAATGAAAATCAGGCATTTTCTGTGAGTTAATGACCAACTGGGTTAAAATCCCTTGGATTCATTTCAGGTTCTCAACTCTGGCTAGTTGTTAATTGGTCCAAAAGGTCCTTTCTATCAGTCACTGTTTAAGCTAATTCACTTGCCACAAACAATACACCAGTCTTTACTGTACAAGCATAATAGAAGAAAGAAACTAAAAGGAAACAGATCTGCTGTAAGACACTTGGCATGCTAATTCTGTTACCCAGGCTAATAATTCAGTGGGAGGCAGTGGGCAGTAAGTATACCACACATTTCAATTACTGCAAACAGCATAGAAATTATATGATAAAATACCTCTTTCCACATATAATCAAGATTGTTACAGTTGATAAAACTGCCTAAAAAAATCAAACAGTAAGAAAGCGGCAAAAAAATCATTATAATAGATGAAACCACAAGAGCTAAACTATTAATGTAAAGACTTGAATATGAAACTTGAAAAGTGATAAAACAGCTGGTACCTTCTTCTCTAAAGAAACACGTTATTCTTTGTAGGCAGCATTTGTAAAGCTGTCTAAAAATCAAACATACTCTTAACTACTTGCTTGGTTATTCTGCACATCACCCAAGATGCAACATTTATCAATTCAAAAAGATGATAGATAGCTTTGCTTTTGAACAACCATCTTAAGAATATGAAAGACCATTTAAATTTAAAACATGCAGTAGCCCTGTATACAATCGCTACTAAGAAACACACTAGAAAGATTAACTGTTTATCCAGTAAAAGGAATAAGTCCTATGATCTTCTCTTTGTTTGCTCTCTCTGGGGAAAAAAATAACAAACAAAATCATTTGACTTACTGAAGCTGTTTATACAATTCAGTAAGTTGAAATTGAAATGTATGGTTGTAGAGAAAACCTCTTCTTTTCTGAAATTTAAGTTGAATGAACTTGTCTTAGTAAAATTCCGTAGCGTGAGGTTCTTGAGGAAGCATAAGAAGTTCTACACTATCATGAAAATTAAAATGCACCATTATAATAAAATCAAAATATACTTATGCTCACAAGTGATTCAATTCCAATTCACAATTTTAAAGATTTGGAAACGGAGGAAGGAAGGGATAAAAACAAAACCAAAAAATACCTGTGGTTTTCTTCATCATGCTGTAGAATACTCCACCTGACTGAAACAACTGAGGAAGCCCCTTTGCATAGGACCAAACATCTTCCCCTGTAAAAATCAAACACAATTATTACACAGATGTATTTTAACATTACAGACAATGCTCAAAAATGCAACTCCTTGAATTAAAAGCTAAATCCTCACTCTCTTCTATGCAATTATTTATTGCAAATTTACATAACAGGAGCACGGGACACCAATAAACTTTCAGGAAAACATACCACTGTCTGCAGTCAAGTATCCTAAATGTTCTAGTACAAGGGGCCCAAATTTTATTTGACCCAAGCTGCAGCTCTTGGTTCTTTGCCAGGCGCTATACACAAGTCTCCATTCCCCTCCCACCCAGGCTTTCAACACAAAACTAGCAAATGACTAACACACTTCCAAAATTCAAGCACATACCCTTGCATGTTAAAATCTCGATTCTATATCCCTACACCTTCTCAAAAATCAGATCTCAATTTCACAGCTGCCATACAGCAGACTTTATACTGTCACTGAGATACAAATATCTACACAGGCAGCTGCACAGAAGCTGTGTCTGTACCTTGCTTTTCTTCAGAGTTAGAAGCAAAATACAAAACCTGTGAGGACCCAGCTGTCCCATGTAACTGGCATTTTCCAAAGATGCCAAAAATGGCATTGAAATATGACTTCAAATGCCACTGAGAGGGGAAAAAAAAAAAAACCAAACCCTAACTTGACTATGTAAGGAAAGGAACATAAGAAACAGAAAACTGGGTTACAGTGACAGAATATCAGTGGCCTAACAGTACCTGCTAAATCAGATCTGTATTTCTACCTGTGCCCTTCCCAGTTTTCTAACCACTTACCTGCTTGAGAGAAGTGACTTGTGATGTAGCTGTCAAACAGCGCAAATAAATACTGACAAATTCCATTCTCCTGATGCAGCAGCAACTACTGCCTATATACATTTTCAGAAAAAATTGCTTTTCCCATTTTACACCAATCATTCAAGCAACATACTGGAATACCCTAAATAGAAACTGCACCCCTCTTTAGGCATAAAAATCTCAATAACAACGTCTCTCAATTTTTTATTAAAACTGGAGAATGTAAATCATAGAATTAACTAGATGCACTTACTACTTGTATTAGAGAGAGCTGGGATGCATGACGCTAAAAATATTACCATTATTTCTTTGCTTGCTGTTAAGAGGAACATAAAAGTTAAAAGTTATTTTTAATAGCTTCCTACATACTGAACTACAGAGCACATCTAAAACCCTCCTTGCACTTCTTTATGCATATTCCACAAGGTAACTGTGGCTAGTCTCCTATCCATCCACCTGAGGTGAGAAAACATTTCACCCTCATGAGAGTGGCATTATGTGCTATGTTACGCCTTGCAACCCTCCACTCACCGACTTTCCCACTTCCCTTCCCCAGCAGGCACATGACTCCATACACTCCTCTCCTTGTCTGTCCCCCCACAAAAAGGATTCCTTTGCTCATCTCTCCACATGTTATGCCAGTCCCCATTTTCTCTAAAAGGGCACAGTGCATCTTTATCATGTTTAGACTTTAGACATTTTAAATATGAGACCTACATAATCTGATTAATTTTAAATGCATTCCCTTGAACCATATATGTTCTGTTTCACTGCTCTCATTTGCACATCAAGCTCACAGATTTGGCCTTCACTTCTTAGCAAGAACATCCAGGTAACAAACCAACTACTCTTCTTTATTATTTTCCATGATCTACAGAAGAAGGTCTTGTCTTGACTTTATCCCGGTAACTCCTGTCTACTGACTTGCTAATAAATTTGAAGCTTCTCTCCAGCTTTGACTCCATTAATTAAAAAAAAGGATATTAAGAAATATAAAAGGAGCATTCTCTTCTCCTCCCCATTATTGCCATTATTTTCTCTCTTCTTCAAACAGCTGCATAGAGGGAGGGCAATTACTACCGATAACACTCTCTAAGGTTTTGGTATTTCAAAAGGGTCTCACTGCTACCCTGCTCCTTATTCTCAGTTACATTTTGCAGTCCGCATGCCTACACACAATAGTTCCAGAGCATCACTGCTGTGGTGCTTCATTTCCCTCCAGGTCTTCCTGGTGGTTTAAATGCTGCCCACAGGAATCAAAACAACCACTACACTGATAAGCAACAGAATACAGACCGTCTGCAAAACCAGCAGCCACACAGTGGCTGACTTCATACTACAGTCTCCTATGCTGCTGCATCTAGCAATCCATTCTTATTCAAGAATAGAGAGTACTTTGCACAAGCCAGCCACCTGGCTTCGCTAAGAAGCCCATGTTTACACGTTAGTAGCATTCTCCAAGAAAAGATTTCCTATTTGCTCTGAGCATTTTTCAAGCCTTGCACAAGAGAAGCATCACTGTTTAGATAACCTTTTATGCAACACTAACTGCCTTTTATGCAGAAAAGTATGGAGAGCAGGGCTCACAAAACAAAAGCATCGGCTACTGAAAGAAACACAAAGCAATGATATTGTTTTGATAAAGAGATCTTCCACACAAAATCAAACCCACAATCACAACTGGACTTTCCCAGATCGAAGGAACTAGCTTGTGTGATTCAACTAAACTGCATTTGAGGTTTGCACATTTTTGTTGTTAGTTGGGTTTTATTATTTGTTTTGAGTTTGATTACCATGGCAGTAAGACACTTACAGGTCACAAGTTAATTTGGGTGATAATTTAGTTAGATTAAAAATTCCCTGAAGTTACTACATTTATCAAAGAAATGATGTTAACACTGTTCCCATTCCCTCAGACCAAACCTCAGCCCCACAACATTAAGGTTCAGCAACAAATGGAGACTACCCTACACACACGCGTGCCTCATACACTGCAAAAAAAGAGCAGTTGCAGATTATCCTATGCCAGTGGAAGCCCAAGACCATCACTTCCTACAGCAGAGGACACACAGAAGTGCAGAACAAATCAAAAACTCAACTGATAAATACAGGTTACAGGGAACTACAGGTGGTTTAAAACCAAGCTGCTTAATTCCAAGCAAATGCTGGTGTTAATATATTTAATTTAAAGCAGGCAATTTTGATTTCTTGTGCACTGATGAATTCATCAACGCAAAACAAACCGATCACAATAGATTCATACTTGGCTTGCACGTATCCAGAGTGCTTCTGCATGGGTGTAATTAAATCTGTTTCAAAACATAATGCTTTAGCTGTGTTAATGTAAAATTACAATTCCTTTAGTTACTTCTTGATAGACTTCTGTATTTTCAGATAAACAAAAAAAGAGGAGAAAGCTTCACCAAAAAATCATGCATAATATGTCACATGGTCCAAAAATTACAATATTTAATTTCCCAGAGCTTATCTTTAAATTAGATACAGAAAAATTAAAGAACATGGTCTAAAATTGTGATCAGTTAACCAGCTGAGGCCAGAAATGAAAAATTCTACAAACTGAAATGACAGAAGCATCAAGTCAGCCTACAGGAGACCCTGTCTGACAGAAAAGCTTTTAAACACCCACAGTAAGTAGTTACAGAAGTTTGGGCACTGGGAAGGAAAAAAAAGAAAATAGCAAGCTACTTGAACAGCATCTCCCCTTTGGACCTGCCACTGTGACTGTATTATTAGATGCATGTTTTTCGCAGAACACAGTTACAAGAAGAACATGCAGGATAAGCTGACTCTCAGAACTTCACAGCACTGGTTTTTAGCAATACAGAAATGACATGGAAAAACACTGAGGCTTCTCACTCCAGCAAGGCTGAATATGCCACCCTGAGAACTGCCTGCCACCAACACTCTTAAGGTGCAAGGACTAAGGAAGTTTGTTAGAGTTTGTCTCCCCGTTGAAAAATCCCATCTGTAAACAGCAACCTGCCCAGATTTTCTTTCTACAAGCATCTTCAATGGAAAATTAAGCCTTGGTGAGAAAAGTGATTATCTAAAAATAGCACCTTATAGCTGCATTAATTGTTATAAATGGTTTATCATTTGCTGCACCCTTTACTTCCATTAGTAACACAAAATAGATGCAGTCAGAAAAGGGTGAGGTAAATTCTATTCTAACCTGCGCTTCGAAAGCAGAAATTAACAGCAGTGAAAGTCAGAGACAAAAAATGACTCTTGAGTACAAGTTCCCATTTTATGAGTAAGTACCTGTAAATAAAATGACACACCTTAATGCTGAAGTAACCAAGATACTTTTAAAGCATGTCAGAGGTTTTTGTAAGCCAGTAACTACACTTTCAGCAGTCTTGCCTGGAAACCGAAAGCACTCTTTTAAGCTTTATCTCCAAATTGAGACAGCTTTTAAACCTGAGCTTTTCCTGCACTTCCAAACATAGATGCAGGTGTCAGTGTGTCCAGGTGACTAGTGATTCAGCACGCTATCTTGCAGTAGACAGTCAAGCTTTAAAAAGAATCAAAGTTCTGCTTGATGGACTTTTGACATACCAGTCTGTGATTATGCAATTGTTTCGTTTCTAAAGCATCACATGCTTTAGCCACACCAAATCCCTTCAGGGAAAGAGAAGGTTCCCGCAAAAAAAAACCAAACAAAAAAAACAAAAAAACAAAAAAAACAAAAGAACACCAAAAACCCCTGTAACTACTGCCATTCAACTTGTTCATAGAGCTAAATATATGGTAATTACTGCCCTACTTCCTGCCAGTAAGCAGCAGGAGCTGTGGAACCTGATGAAGAAAGTACACAAATGAATGTCCACGTCTCCTGAGTCCAAATATGAATATAAAAAACACAGGCACCTGGGAAAAGTCCTTCTGTCTTGAGTTAACAGTGAGTCAGATTTACATGACTGACAATTGATGAGCATGGCTTTGCAACCCTGTGTCCACCTCCAGGATTCAAATCTGTGGTTAGAGTCTTCCAGTTTCTCCTCTGCTTACATTCTGAGATAATGCATTTCACAGCTCTCTAAAAAGACCAGCTCTTCACTTAAAGTTAGCAGATTAGCTAAGGAGACAATGCTGTGCTCATTTGCTTAAACCAACACAGCTCCCCTGTGGCAAGAAATGGCAAGATTTCATCCTACTACAAAGGTGAGAATTTGGTCCTCGAACTTCCAATGACAAGACACTAAGAGTCCCCTTCTCACCTTGGCTCTGACTTTATTTCCTGAAACCTGAGGGAGATTAGTAAAAAGAGGGAGCAAGTAACCCACACTCATACACATCAGATGTGTGCCTAATGAATGACAGGAAAAACAGAAGACAACAGAGGAAATGCAATAATTTCTAATCAGCAAGTCTGTTAAATACATAGCAAAGAAAGAACAAGTATCTCACATACACATTTTAGAAAGTCACAACACCCAGCAATCACTGACAGCATGTTAACTGTTCTTCTAAGAGAGGAATAAAGGAACTAACCTTCATGGTTACAGAAAAGAAAGGGTCAAAAAAAAAAGTATGCATGTAACTACACGTTATGTTACCCTCTACTTAAAACCACAATTTTAAAATACAACTGGAAGTCAGGCTTACCCATTAGTGTTGCTAGAAGACAGAGAGAATACATCTCCTTATCCACTTGCTCTTGCAGTTCTTTCGATGAGATTTTACTAGTCAAAGCAACGTCTTCATGTTTCACAGCATGGGACGCGTGTGCTGAAGCAGACTGCCTGCCTTCCTCCTTACCTTTCAGGATTTCTATGGCAATCCTGTCACCGTGCTGCAAAGGAACAGGCTCATTTTCCATGCCTTCTTTGGGAGGTAGCAGCTCTTTAGGAGGAAAGCCATAGCGAATACATTGCAAATAGGGAGGAATATTAAATTCTCTCGCTATGCTCTCCTGCAGCTCCAGGAAGGTGGTTGTGCACTTCAGCGTCAGCATCGACTGCCTCCCATCATTTGTGGTTATTCGAATTTTCTTTTCTTTTGTAGATGTTGGAGAATAGGGGGCTTTTGTTGGTGTAGCAGGTGCAGATGATGGCCCCTCACGAGCAGCCCCAGGAGAAGCAGTCCTAGGTTGCCCTTTACGCTCTTGTTTCAGTTTTTCACTCTTCCGTTTCTGCATTACGGAAGCCTGATCTGCAATGTTCTGCTGAATAGTTCTTTCAGCTTTGCTCATGTTCAACTCCTCCTTGTGCAAAGTTTTTGTCTTCTGTCCAGTCAAAATAATTTTGGTTGGAAGTTGCGACTCTAACTCTTGTCCTTGGTGTACATCATCAGCTCTTTGGGCATGAGCACCATCAATATTTACAGGGGTATAATCATCAGGGTTCTTTTTGGCAGTTTGATGCAATATTGTGTTGACAACTTTCTGAATAAGAATCTCACTACCGAATTCCCCAGGGAAGTGCTTGGTAACAAGTTTCATGGCGACGTCATACACATTGCTGTTCAGAGAAGTGTCACTTTCATATTGGAACCAGTAGACTGTCTCTCTCACCACTCTTCCACCCCACTCTAGAGTAATAGGAAAAGCTTCAGGAAGGTTGTCGTATTCCTTACCTTCCCAATAGTGCTTGAATCCACAGCCACATTTGCCACCTGTGGACCGAGTATTAGTTCTGTCTCCATCCAAATACGAAACAGATCCATCTTCTCTGACACGACGCACTAAGTTACCATGACACCAGTTACAAGCAGTCAAACTACTCAGGCTATAGTCTGGTACCAGCACATCCTTCATGGGGTTGTAGGAACACACTAAACTGTTCAGGGGAAAGCTGTAATTTTTGTCAGGCCTCAGTTGTCCATGAGTGCTTTTTGCCAGGTTATATAGCTTCCCCCCAGGAGCCAGCCACTCTGGAGGAACATGATGCTCTGAAAGGGCCCCACAGATGAGGCACCTGTGAAGGCGGCTGTCCATCACTGCTTTTTTGGCAGCTGCAGTGACTTCTTCAGGCTGTATTCCTATTACACCAGTCCTTCTGTAGAAATACTGATGTACATCAGCTACAAGACTGGGATGGATCCCATGTTTACTCATGAAAACCTCCTCCATTGCAGCAACAAGCCTCATCAAGTACTTATCTTGCAAACTTCTGTCTCCTCCAATGACACAGCCACCATCCTCCTCTAACTTGATGTACTTTTTGATGAGGTCTTGAGGAACTCCCCAGGCTTTAGGAAGTAGCTTCCTAGGCAGTTTAGGTAAAGCAGCACCTTTTATTCCAACTAGAGGAATGTAATGGTTTCGTCCTGAGCTACTCCAGGCTATGCAGATTGGCTTGTTCAACATGCCATCTTTCCCCATGCATTTTTCTAAGGGTATCAGGCCAGGGAGGAACGTTGCTGAATAATCTCCAGAGCTCCGCATTCCACTCAAGGAGTCTAACAGGATGATAGGCCGGTGAAGCACGTTGGCCAGGCCAAAGATGTGAATATTCCTAAGGCCCATTGGCACACCTTCTGGAGGAACAAACAAAGGGTCACATTCGTTGATAATGTCCTCCCACTCTGCTGCATCAATGAAGTCGTGGAAAAGTGCCTTGTAGTGACTCAGGTTCTCCTCAAAGTGCTTCTTTAGATTCTCCCGCAGAGCATGCCAGAACAGTTCCCTGCCAACAAGTGCCCGCGAGACTGCATGGACAAGGCAGTGGCCATCTCCATCCACATGGACTGGAATGAGGCACTCCTGACTGTTGTTGGCCTTCTTGATGTCTTCCAGGGTGTCATGCAGGTAGATGAGGCTGCCAGAGCGGTCCTTTCCATATCCGATGGTTTCAACATGCTCCGGCTCAATGAGGAAGGCGCGGTCACCCAGGAGGGAACAGTCAAAGATGTCTCCCTGGTTCATCTCCGTGAGGAGCTTGGCTTTGCCAGTCTGCTTGTCCATCCCGTAGCGGGCCAGGATGGGGGCCAGGAGCTTGCAGTGGTAGTTAGAGAGGCCCATGACTTTGACGAGCTCGGCGTTCCTGCGCGGCGGGCCGGCACCGCTGACGCCCAGCAGCGCGTTTCGCAGCAGGTTGTGCAGCACCAGGTCGGGGTCCGTCACCTCCTCCACGGCCAGCAGCTGCCGCTGCTCATGGCGCTGCCCGCAGTCCGTGCACTCGATGCTGCCGCTGCTGTGCGGCCCGTGGGCCGGGAAGAAGAGCCGCGCCTGGCATTTGGGGTCCGGGCAGGTACCCGAGAAGATGCGCCGGTCCCGCTTCTTGGAGGCGGCCGAAGGCGGCGGCTGCGGCTGAGGAGACGGCGGCGGTGGCGGCGGCGGTTGTTGCTGCTGCTGAGGCTGGGACATCGCTCTGCTCTGGCCGGGCTTCACCCCCACCCGTATTCCTCCGCCCTCACAGACTCATCCCCTGCGCCCCAGCTAGCGACCACCGCCTGACTGGTACTGGTGCCGCCACCGCTGCCGGCCGCCAACCGCCCATCCACCGAGCACCCTCCTCCCTCCTCCTCCGCCGCCGCCGCCGCCGCCGCTCCTCGCTCGCCCCCCTTCCTCTTCCCGGCAAACACGGAAGCTGCCGGCACCGCCGGTGACTGTCTCTTCACTGCCTTAGCCGTTGCCCGTAACGCAACGGCCTTTCACTTCCAGGCGCAGGCGCGGAGCTGCGAGGTCTCTCGGGAGTGGTAGTCTTCTCCGCCAGCGCAGCCGAGCTCGAGCAGGGAGCGGTAGCGCTCCAGGACTACATGGACCGTGATGCCACGCGGCAGGAGCAGGGCGGGGCCGGACCGGCGGCGCCGCCGCTCCGCTGGCTACTGGGAAGTGTAGTCATGTGACGGGTGGGCCGCGGAGGAGGGGAGCCGGGAGGGACATATTTAGGGCGTGCTTTGGGAGCTTGTTGCGCTTCCTGTGGTGAGCGTGGGGGGAGCGCAGGGGGCTGTGCTTAAGGCGGCACCCCCACGTATCGGTAGGCTTGGGGAAGAGTGACTGGAAAAGGACCTGGGGGTGTTGACTGACGACTGCTGAACATGAGCCAGCTTTTGCCCAGGCAGCCAAGAAGTCCAACAGCATCCTGGGCTGTATCAGTAGTAGTGTGGCCAGCAGGGCCAGGGCAGTGATCGTTCCCCTCTACTCAGCACCGGTGAGGCTGCACCTTGAATACTGTGTTCAGTTCTGGGATCCTCACTATGCGAGAGGCATTGAGGTGCTGGAGGAGGTCCAGAGAAGGGCAGTGAAGCTGATGAAGGATCTAGAGAGCAAGTCTTATGAGGAGCAGCTGAGGGAACTGGGGTTGTTTAGTGTGGAGAAGAGAAGGCTCAGGAGGGACCTTACTGCTCTTTACAACTACCTGAAGGGAGGACAGAGAAAGGAGGTGGGTGGTCTCTTCCCAAGTAACAAGTGATAGGACAAGATGTAGCAGCCTTAAGCTGCTCCAGGGGAGGTTTAGACTGGATGTTAGGAAAAATTTCTTCACAGAGAGGGTGATCAGGCATTGGAGCAGGCTGCCCAGGAAGTGGTGGAATCACCATCCCTGGAAGTGTTCCAAAACCGTGTAGATGCGGCCCTCAGTGACGTGGTTTAGTGGCAGACTTGGCAGTCCTGGGGTAATGGTTGGACTTGATGAACTTAAATGTCTTTTCCAGCCTGGCTGATTCTATGATTCTCTATATACCCCTCTGATGTCACCCCACCTGCTCACCCCCCACATGAGCACTGAAGCAGGGCTCTCTCCCATGCCCCCTGTTCCTTGGCAGGCACCAGGGGAAGGAGGCAGCTCACGTCACCTGAAGCCTTATCTTTCAGGTGTGGTGCTGCCACAGGGCCTTGTCCCCTGGCTTTGGCCCCATCTCGTCACAGTGCTGCCTGGCCAAGCTCCAGAAGGTTGCTGCCGACAAGGGGCTGGCAGAAAGGGGCACAGTGGGTGGCTGGGCTCCAGCCTGCACCTCACCACTGCTGGGCAGGGGGGTCTGAGTGCCTGGGGCTGACTGGGTGTGGAGGCTTTCAACCAGCACTTCAACGGCCACCTCCTCGCAGCTAGCAAACCCCTGCAGGTGTGGGCAGCGCAGGCTCTGGCTCCAAGTATCTGCCCATGTGAGTCACCAAAGGGCCAACATGGGCTGCTGTCAACGTCAGCATGGAGCATCTTCTTGGAACTGCCCAAGCCTTCTGGAGCAAGATGTCCCCTCCGCAGGGTTTGGCTTCTCAAGCAGCTACACCAGGCTGCTTCTCCAGGAGGTGATCTATCTAAACTGAGGTGTTCCCCAGCTGCTGGCTGCTGATTGTGCTGGAACAAGCCACAAGCAGACACAAGAGCAAGTTAACTTGTTAACACAAGTGCTCCCTCCTGCTGGTGCTACATGAGGAGATAATGAGGGAATGGAGCTGGTGCTTACGTTATCTCCAGTGGCCATCTGAAATGATACTTCATAAAAATGAAAGGGAATAATGTTTGCAACTCCCAACCTAATTACCGTCAGCTGCCAGCATATTCATGTAGAGGGCTCAAGGAGGGTTACTATCAGTGCGCAGGTGAAGTTTTCTGGAAGCCATTCCAGGTAGAGAGTTATCTTTCAATAAAGGAAAGCAAAACCTGAACTTCTGAAGGACAAGGTAGCACCTCATTGGGTATTACCAGAGTGACCCAGCCCTACAAATACAAGGGCAGAAATTACCTCTGTCATCTTAGTTCTACCAAACACCAGGCATTTACATCCCAAGACCTTACCTATTTTGTAGTTGCCCAAATGATCCTAAATTAGAGTAAAAATCATACAGAATGTACTGTGTTTGTACTTTGCAATACAAAGAGGATGTTTCATTTTCATTAATCCATGAAATTTAATCTATGCAGCTAGCAAATCATAAAGGTTCAGATGAGTAATATATACAGAAAAACTCTGGTTTGTGCTTTATCACAGGCTTAAGGAAAAAAATTACTCCAGGCCTGTGACAGACTGAGCACTGCCACCTTCCAGCGATGGCAGCAGAGCTGTGCATGCTCATTCCCTCTCAGTTACAGTAATCTGTCAAGCATAGACAATATATATGTGTGTGTGTATGTATTAATTCCACATCATAATCTTTTATCTGATCTTTCAAAATCAGGTTTGAAGAGGAAAAGGTGAAAATGATGAGATAAATTTTCATTCTTGCCTGATACTAATTCTTTTTTATGCGTATGACAGTAAAGTAGCAGCATCAACAGCTCCATAATCCTGCCAATGCGCCTTGTACTCAGGGATAAATCAGCAGTCTGTGCCCATTCATTCCTTAGTCTTCCCTTCATAAGTAGTGGGAATGCCGTGAAAATGCAAATAGGGAAGCTTGTGTCCTCTGTGAAACTGAGCGGCTGCTATTGAGCACGGGCACCATTCAGGGCGTCAGGCAGTGACAGTCCTGTGCTAACCCAGCTTGCTTTTGTAAAGAACATCAAAGAATTTTTCTGTAACATCACTGGCCTCTGGAACAATCCATTTCTTAGCATATGGGAAATAAACACTTCTGTCATTGCTTAATAGCACTTTTTAGTAAACAATAGCACCCTGGTGAAATAAGTAGCTTTCACTGTCAATGCCAACAGAAATTTTGATGTTTTGTTTATTGGCTCTAGACAGATGTTTTTATGAAAGCACTTGATAAACTATGGCTGTAAAGTCAAAAGCATTTCTCTTTCCTTTTCCCTCTATTAATTTCACTGGTAAGTTACATTCAATAGATAAATTTATCTTTTATGGTGACTTGACCCTAATTAACACGAATGTTTTTGATGAATGACATTTGTAAGTATTCCAGCTATATGCAGGCTTATCACCATGATTGATTGCCCAAGCAATTTCTGCAACAATAAAATTTCATTACAGAATCTTTGATAAAAATCACAATTCTCTGGCAAGTTAATAATTTATGCAAATCAAATGCGTACTTATTTACAAGCTTTATACACTGTATCTGGCAAACAGGATAAGGAGGTTCTGTGTTATATCACTGAATACAGGTCATGCAAGTACAAAACCTTGAAACAGTCTTAAAGGAAAATTCAGAAAATCCAGTGTCTGCCTTGTTAGTAGATACCCTGCAGAAGTGCAGCAAGGAGTCCTACCAGAGATCATAGCAATAACCACACTTACATTCACAGGCAGTGTGAACAGCAACATCACAGTCAAGATTACTTTCAAATCTACCACATACTTGAAGATCACACTGATTACAAAGCTAAATCTATTTATAATGGGTCAAAAGAGGGATTGTCAGCAACAGGATGTATCTGAACCTATGCTACTTTGTTGCTGAGAACTAAGCACTGACAGGCAAAATACCAGGCATTCATTCCAGGCCCAGGATGCAAGATCTGAAATTTGAAGTTTGACCTTCACCCAGTGCTATTCCCTCTCTTCTTTGCCACTCACCCTCAGGAAATGGGTCATTCCCAGGTAAAAGCAATTATTCCTCTAAGGGACTTGTTTCTTTGAAGGAGCAATGACAGAAGTTTCCAGCTAAACAGAAACATAAGGCTTGTACAGTATGGCAAAGACCAGATCATGATAAAATAGAAGATGCTCTACTTTGTCAGCCACAAAAAAAGTGGAAGTTATTACCAGCCTTCAGCTACAACTCGGCATGCTCCCTACACTATCCATAGATATCCTTTCTCCATTATGGATAGCTAAAAGGCTGCTGTTATCTTCATTGAATGCCTGGCAAAGCTGATCCTGCCTGGCATGCAAGACAAGCAGTTTTGCCTGGCCTGGCCCTAAAAGCACTCTACATTTCAGCCTTACGCTATAGAAAGAGGAGAGAGAAAACACAAGTGTGAGCTTGCAAGAGGCTGGTAATATCATCACAACCCAAAATGAGTGCAACTTTTTCTATTTCGATATGACACTCTAGTGTCTAAAAGGCATGGGTAGGCCCCCAACTGGATAGTACTTATGATATCATAAGTACTATTAGTAGTACCAGCTATCTACAAGGAGTCAACAACAGTATGTGCTTCACTGTGCAGAGCAGCTTCGAGTCCCATGCAGCGTGGACTCTTCTGTTTATCGCTGTTGTTGACCTCACTTCCAAACTGCTGCTGAACTGCATGTGTTGTGCTGCCCTGCACTTGAGCGGGCATTGCCTGAGTACTAACCACCACACTTACTGTGGTATGCCAAAGGGGTGTTGGTCAAGGGCCTCCTGTGTACTTGTCCTCAGAGGCAATGTGCAGCCCAGGACAGTGTTCTGGAAGGACAGGAACCACCACTAAGCAACTTCAGTTCAGCTTTTATAAACCTTTGTGTTAATTAATAGTTAGTCAGTGGTGGTTAGAAAACAGCATCTGGCTTATTTTGAGGACCTGGACTGGTAACTCTTGTCCTGGATAGATCCAACTGAGTAATTTTCATGTGCTTCTTCCACTGCCTCCCAATGAACTCCAGAATGAAAACCTCTTTTCCTTCAGTGCTTTCACAGCGTTAGAGCTTGAACTGCTGCCATTGCAACAGGTTCTGCATTTCACAACGCTAACATGCACTTGGTTAACACTGATGTCATTCCTACACGCAAGACCAAATTTGGGCTGCTTGGAATGTGGTAGCTGTGTAAGTGAAATATAAGCATGTTAAGAAAACATCATGAAAAGGGAAATAGTGGGCAGAGGTTCTAATACTAATTATAGCTATCCAAATAGTGTGCTCAAAGGCCTTACAGCTGCAAAGTTGATGTTCCCAATGTTTATTCAGGTACAGCGTTCTTTGGTAAGCTCTACAGCTGACTCCTATGCAGGGACAATCTCAGCATCCAAGACAAGCCGCTCAGTGGGTACACTGTTGGGGTTTTTTACCTATGCATTCCTTTTATTTCTTGACTCAAAATCTGGTTCTGAGGCCCTATCCTGCAAGCAAATTAAATTGATTTCACATGCAAACTCTGCAAAATTAGTGTCCCCCGTTTTTTATCCTGGATATCTCTGAGAGTTGTACCAGCACAGCTGGCGAACAAAACAGATCCATCAGGACTGTCTGTGTCCAGCAACTGTCAATAGAAAATCAATCTTTAGGGCAGCAGACCATAAAAAAAGAGAAGAATGTAAGTGTTATTAGCTTAGATGTGTAACCTGATTACATAGAAGTCTCAATGGCAATTACTGTGAATATTTATCTGCTTTCTGTAGTGCTCTGTCAAATACAAATTGAAAGAATGGTACAATCCCATTACACAAAAAGATAAATGTCTCAAGATAAAATAGGTTGAGCAACTAGCACACACACTGCCACATTGATTTGTATGTTCACAGCATACACACAGTCCCTGATCTCAGCAGCTGTTAAAGATTCACTTAAATCTATATGACATTCACATGTATTTAATTGTCCCGATTTACTGTCTTGTCCTTAGTGAAGTTCTGTCCACAGATGCCCAGTTTAGTAGAGAAGAATGAACAGCCATTTCCAGTACAGGAGAACTCCCAAGTTGAAGATGTAAATGGGTGACAAAGACAAGGAATGCTTCTTACAGAGAACACACAAAAGTGATGCCTTTTTTGTGATTATGCTTAAAGTTGGAAGTATTTGACAGGTGGAGAGCCTGTATTTTTCAAAGTTGAAGACACAGGACACAATCTGGTACACAAATATGAAATGGTGGAAGTGGATCCATGGGCTGAAAACAACAAACAAAGCCACTGTACCCTCAGATTTTCTCCTGAGGGTTTTAACCTAGGCGTTATTACAGTTCAAACATAAACTAGATGAACCCTTCAGACTGGTTTGTTGCCCTGTCCTTTGGCAGCTAAGCAAAATAGCCCAGCTTCCAATATGCACAAATGCCCTTACCATAGGTAGTCAGATGTTAGATTAGTTTCTGATAGCTTAGAAGGTTCTTAGTCCCTGTAAAGCTGTAAACTACACCTCCTGTGCACATGAATTCATTGCAGTTCTAAACCTAACAGCCTTCCAGTAAGTGGGGTCTTCTACTACGCTTCCTTGTCCTGGATGTGATCTCTAAATACTGAAATAAGTGAAAAAGAGGTTTGGTTGCAAAAGCAAAGAAATAGGTCAGTACTACTGGCCAGGAATTACTTTGAGAGGAAGCTTTTTCCTGAGTCTGGTGTAAAATCATTCACAGGAACAATGAACATGTATCATCTACTTAAAAAAAAATATATTTTTTTTTTTTTTGCCTTTAAGTAGTATTTGCTTCCAGCCATAAACTCATTAGCTTCTATCATGGAAAATGCATAAAGTGACTTTCAGTTAACTTTTGTCCTTCACTAATTTTGCAAGAAAAATAACAAGAAACACCCCCAAATTGCTCCTGGGGACTGCCATTTCTGATCTATATTCTTCTTATTTCCATAAAACTATGTCTGATGTTATCTCTTTACATACAGTACTGGCAGCCCGAATCCAAAGCTGCATACCATGAATCATGGTGGAACAATGCCAAAACCTTCTGTATAACTTTGCTGCGTCCAGCTTTGGCAGTAGGTGTCAGCAGAAGCTAACGGAGTGAACCCAGGAACTGCCATGCTACACGGATGAGACATTAGAGCTACAAGGCAAAACTGCTTTGTCACTCTGCTGCCTTTTCTGTGACTAATCAAAATAAAGAAAAACACAAGGTCCAGCTGCTGAACATCCCAAATGATTGTACACGCCTGAACAAATAAACAAGCCGGACAAGTTTTGCATAAGTGCTGTTTTATTAGCATAGCATGGTAGGGTAGTTCACGAGGCACGTATTGATAGAGAAGAATGCTGTGTGCTGAAGAATGATGGGGGACCATGATGTGCACATTGGGAACATGAATGTCTGCTCTGAGGTCCAGAACTCATCAGGAGATCTACTCAAATAACCACAACAAAATGGAAGTGAAGAGATAGCAGAGGGAAGATCCCACTATGGTGTGACTTTACTATAGAGCTCTGCATAAGGCAGGTTCAGAGGATATCATTTTAAGGGGAGGATTTCAAATTAAATCACACCAAGGTCCTTCATTACCAGCACGTTCACTACTTAAATTAACAGATACCCCCTGGTAAATGGATGCAGTGGGAGAAAGGTGGCTAACAGGTAGAAAGTTTAAGAGAGATTCTGCTGATATAGAAGATGTAAGACATCCTATGGGGAAAGCTTTCTAGATTTGAATCTGAGCAAGTCTAGCTGAGTGAACAGAAGTAGCTAACAAGTTGCACAACTGCTCACGATTAACAAGATAGATAAAGAAAGACAATGGACTTTAATAACGCTCTTCACATTGCTAGGTGTTGTGGTTTAAGCTTAGTCGTAAATTAGACAAAGCATGTAGCCTGCTTGTTTTCCCGCCACAACCTGTCCTTCCC
>WYDI02039420.1:0-45005 GCA_009867235.2 Psittacus erithacus
AGTATGGGCAAGTATCTAGGCCAGTGGGCCCCTCCAGTGCTTTGGAATTTCACCCCTGAACAACTGCAAAATCCAGACAAATTTTGCAGTATATCTGGAAGAGGCTTCCTAAGGAAAATTTCTTGTTTGTGCCCCTGTACATATTTTTATCCAAGAGCTTCAGATAGCTGTTCTCTTTTTTCAATCTTTATGTGAGGGAGGACATTTTGCCCATGTACAGAATGAGTTTAAGCCTTATCTAAAATTCAAGCTTCTGTCTCATAACAAAAGAATTATTCTGAGCTCCAGGGGGGAGGATGATCACTGACAAGGACATGATCATAGCACAGTAGAATAATACAGATTGAAAGGGAATTTATGAGGTCTCCAGTCCAACCTCCTGCTCCAAGAAGCGTCCACTATGAGCACAAACTAGACTGCTTAGGCTTTTATCCAGTCACATATTGAAAGGCACTGGAGATGGAAACAACACTTCTCTAGGCAGCCATCAAGACAGGAGACGTCTCAGGACAGATCACTACAGCACTGCAATTGTTACTGGCCTCTGATAGAGTATGACTCATTAACCTCTATCCTCTTGACCAGTTTTTCATAACATGGATACAATTTCACAGCTACAGCATCAGCTTTCCCGAGTTTCTAGTCACATATGAAATTAAAGTTGGGGAGGAGAGAAATATGAAATAACCTTTTATTTGTCAGAGGTGGGGTATGCCCATGTCACTTATGTGCGCATCTCTGTAGGATATTAAAGATGTTCTTCGTCTAAGAACTGAAATCAAGACCCATACTTGTAATGGAAAGATTCCTTACCTTTCCCTATAACAGAAGCTGGACACATTCTGACTTTAACTCCAAAATATCTGAAAGCTCTGTTAATTGATTTGAAGAAAGGAGAAATAGACACAATAATGAAACAATCTCTGAGGAACAGTCAACAGAGCACTGGGGGCAGACATTCCCATATTCTTCATAAAGATATTCAAGACCATATGTGGACTGTTAAATTTTAAGTTTTGGATAAAGTAGTTCAAAAAATTAAACTAAACTACAGCCTTACAAAGTAAAATAGTTGTGCCATTCCTATTTTAACAACTAGCATTGATCAATAGTTACCATGAGTTGGCTTTAATGATGCTTTAACTGACTCCTGGAGGATACAGGGATAAAATTGTTTCATTAAAATCCGTAAGGGCACTGAAGTTTGCAAGGCATTTTCACCCTCTTTTGATTCATGTAACAAGCACATGGTCATATATACAAGTGCAAGTAAATACACAAACTGGGCTCCTGCAGTTTATCTTCCTTCTGAACTGTACTTTCAGTACTTCCCAGGTAACCCTGCTCTATAGTGTTCTAAAGATTACCATTAACAGTATTTATGAGGTGTATTAGCAAAACCAATTCCCTTCATATTAACTTCTAGCTTTCCAACACTGAAAAGAATCAGTTTGAAGTAACCACTATTTTATTTCAGTATCATTTACCAATACCAAAACATGGCTGTACGTTATTTAAGTTATTAAATTTGCATGGGGAAAAGGGAGAACACAGAACAGCACAAAACTACACAAGCACAGAGAAGCAACAAAAAATTTAATGTGTTTTCTTATGGTTTAGCAGTTTGTCTTGGTGGCTAACAGAAGGTCATGAACTGCATGTTTCCAGTTAACAGTGTCCCTTATGGACTAGCCCAAATATTTAGACTTGCAGACAATGTGCTACATCAGCAAAACTACATAGTATCAGAGCCAGCAATTTTAATGAACAGGTTTTCTCGAAAGAGAACAGCAGAGCACAGGCTACAAATTTCTGAAAACAGCATCAACATACTGCAACCTGCACTATGACAGACCAAACTTATATCAGCCCATCTAGCTAACCATACCACATATTGGTAAATAGTGACAACAGCGGCGGGGTTTTGCCCACATTTACACATAACTGAATGACAGGAGCTATTAGGCCTTTACACAATTTTGTGTTTAAAAGCAGCAACACATCTACAAAAATTAAATTAATCCAGAAAACAAAAAGAGCAGATAAATTAAGTGCTGAGTAATAAACAACAATGCTGATTTTCTGAAACTGAAGCTGTCAGCATTCATTCATAACAAATTACCTTTAAGAGAAAAATAATGCTACAGGCACAGATGAAACTGCATGTTTACAGACATGGACTGCTTCTTTTGGAACCATAGTGTTAAAATGTAATTATGCAATAACTGTAGTGAGCATTTGAGCCTGAACTAGAAGATTATGTCTAATCATTCTCCTTTTCTCAAGCCCCCATCTGTATGGAATCATAGGCATGCATACAAGAATGTTTTTTTCAATCTAGGCATGTGAGAAGAGTAATCAGATGCTATTGGTAATTTTGTTCAACACTGCCTGTACTTCTGTTCAGATTTCCAATTGCATGCAGACAATTTGCTCTCAGACAAAACCAGACATGAGATCATTATGATAATTTGAAAGTAGAAAGTAAGATGATACTAAGGAGATACTAAAGGGAAAAATTATCTCTGTTTCCTTCTATTTTTGTATTTAGTATCATTCAAAAAAAATGTGGGGTTTTTTGGTCAGGAGTTTTTTGGAGGGAGTGACTGCTGAGGAAACTTGTTTGGTTGGTGTTGGGTTGGTTCAGGGTTTAAAAGTCATTAAGTTTAGCATCATTCTGTAGCAGTTGTCAAAAAATTATTTCTCATTTTCATCTAAACAAAGTATTTCCCTTTTCATCTAGTCAAGGACCTGAGGAGGTGACAAATATTTTACCCTTGGCTGTTGTGCAGCTAAACACTGAGATGACACCCCAGATGGATCTGAATGTATAAGCTTGCTTAATATTTCAGGTAACTATAAACATGTCATACCTATGCTAAATATAGTAACTTTTCAGACAACTTCTACGTTAATTTAAAAGGATGGTTCTAATCTTCAGATTGATCTAGGTGATGACTGTATCTAAAAATCTTCTTTTTCTACCAATCTATTTTATGAACACGACTTTCAGTTCTAGGATGCAGATTATACAGTTCAAAAGCCTCTCAAACTTTACATTAAAGACCAGCTTATTACACAGTTACAAATAAAGTATATATCAAAAACACTTCCCAAATTAGCAGTATCTTTCTGCCAAAAAATCTGATTCATTGAAACCTTAGGAAAAAAAAAACTGTTATAAATCTTTAAAGGCAACAGGCACATACTAATTGCTAAATGCAGCCATAAAGACCCATTTGTTTGATAATAAGATATTATGTCATTATCAACTGCAGAGCCACCATGCTCATTTCTTACTTATGTCCTAAAAAGCCCTTAGTCAAAAACACCCTCTTTGTTTTCCATGAGTTGCCAGTCACAAGCCTGTATTAAACCTAATGGAGTTCAACAACCAGACAAGTCATGAGAGAGAGAAGTTTTGAGCAAGGCCATGGTAAAACATGCCCAGAACCCAGTTATCTTCCCTTTCCACACAAACAACAACTTCAGCAATTAAAGAAAAACTGTTTAGTAAAGCTTTTCTCCAGAAACTCAGGTCTAAGGAATATGACAATTATCATCACTGATCTGCTAAGTACAAGTTTAAGTCCACAAAGTTCTCCAGATTCCATTTCTGTTCTTAATTGGACATTACCATTCCCTCTTACTAACTCTCTTCAAGCTTGGGTACATCAAATTTTGCAGTTGTTTGTCTGCTGTTCCTCCCTGAATAGTAAGTCTTTTGTTCAAGCTCATGAAGTTTAATTTCAGTCCTGGTAACCAGAGCACAGATACTATCCTTCCCCTCTCACCCTCTGTCCCCTTTTGCAGGGGCTTAGAAATATATCTAGCGCTATTTTCTGGACCTCAAACAAAAAGCAATGTCTTGAGTCCCTGGATCAGTGATACCAATTTCGAATCAGCTTCTGCAATCTTTACACATCTTCAAATTGTCAAGATCCCTTTTTGTCACAAAAAAAATTTCCTCGTTTCAAAAGCCTTCTTTGTCTGGATCTATCACTAGAAAACAAGCCTGCAAAAGCTTGTCTAAAAATAATGACAGCATCTTCTAGTCTAACACAAACATAATAAATCAGATTCACCTAAATGCACACCTCCTCTGCAATTTCAGGAATCATCAAATTCTACTTCCATCTTCTGTAATTTACTTCATGAACTTTGGAAACAAGAAAAAACAGCAGCATACTGATTACATTGATTTTAGCACTGAACTTTTAAATGTCTACTTCTTAAGAAAACAGTCAAGATGATAAACACTGGACATACATCTACTGAATGTCCAAACTGACACAACTTAAAGGCATGCTCAGGAAACTAAGCACAGACTTAGGGAAAATCAAGTCCTTTAAGGTTTACTCACCTTAGATGTCCATAAATGACTAAAACTAGTAAGTCAGCCTTTAAGAATTTATAATCAGGTTGTTTCCTATTCTCTGCTGATGCATCACCAGGTTTCAGTAGATGAAATTCAATTATTTGCTCATTCATGCTACAAGTAACGTCTACCTTGTCAAATTTGACGTTCGACTTCTGAACAAACTGCAATAATATCAGTTCTTTAATAGTAAACAAACACCCATTCAAAACAGTTAAACAGTTGCAAATTCACAAAATTCAAAACATTTCAGAACATTTAAAACATTCAGGAAACTCAGTCTACTTAAATAGCCCTTTCTTAAAAAGTAAAGAAAGCAATCCCCTGACTTGTTTCTGACAACAATATTAGAAAAACAAAAATCTAAGGAGAAATAACTTCATGTTAATGTTTTTTAGGTCATATCCTTGATGCTTTTATTGATATTTTGAAGCACTTTTTCTTATTAAAGACAAACAGGTATAATCACAACTAATTCATTAAGATCTGGAAAAAATTATTCTCTGAAAATCTACCCAGAATGGGCTGTACACTAAATCATTGCCTGTAAGGCAGATGGAAGATAATTCCCATTCGCAGTCTTGTCATCATGCTTTTGCTTGATGGCAAGAATTTCTTAATGACAGCAAAGTTTTCCAGCATCATACCATTTGGGGAAAACAAAAAAAGTCAGCAGAATCTGGTTTTAATGATGTTTGGGGGAGGGAGTATTATTATGAGTTCTTTGATTTGAATGAAAACTATACTTACTCAAAAGTCTTCAGTGGGACCACAGTATTATACAAAGCAGCCTCTACTGAAATGCCAATCTACAATGTTTTCTAGGACAAAGAAATATAAAAAAAGCTTAATACTTCCTGTACTAGTCTTGCCTTCTACAGTTCCTACCTAATTTTCATAAAAATGAGAAACCGTGTTCACTTTTTGCATTATCAAGCTTCCAAAGCAAATGCCTCCCAGTGTGTAAAAGTGCTTGCTTTTCAAAACGTGTATTCCTAGAAAATTTTACCTTCAGGGATTTATTTCATTTCAAATACTAACTGCCACGGTGAACAACCTCACACCCACACTTTGCTCACTTATATGTCAGGGAAAATTTTATAATAATCAGCTAAAGTCACCTATATTCTTCCTGAAGTTCTGGTGATTAGCACAGCTTGAAAAGGGAAGAAGTGAAAATAAGATGCTTAATCCTCTTAGGGTGCCTGTACTAGAGAAAGGCTCACCTAAAGAGGAATTAAAACCATGAGACCACCAAATATGACCCTATTTGTCTTAACTAAGGATGTTTCCTAGTCTAACCTTGTGAGATTAAGGTCAAGCAGTCATGCAACCTCGTGTCTCCTTATGCCTTCTTCCAACTGGATCCAAGGAGGAGCACTAACTAGTGCAGTTAGCACTGAATAAAAGAGAAGTAAATTTATCCTCTCGATGGATGTCTTAAGGCTACAAAGTGAAAACTATTCTTTTATTATAAATTACAGCTGAGTTGAACAGCCATTTACTAGGAGGAAAAAAAAAACCAAAAGCACTATGCTTGCAGCATGAATATTAGCTTTTGATGCTAACACCTTGAATGTAATTTCTGAAAGCTTACACTCATTTGCTATATTACAGCACTCAATTTTTCCTAAAACATTTCTTAAAGAAGCTCCACAGATGTCTGCTAAAATAATGAAAAGGAATATATCCTCATTCTCATGAATGAGAGTTTATGCAGTAGGTTGCCATCAACAATAATGAAAGTTGCATGCAACAATCCCAGTGGATACTGATACAGAGGCATTCCTAAATACACAAGTGGAAAAGCTCAAGAAATTCAGACTTTAAACAAACGTAGAACACATTGACTGTGCATTCCATCATGACTTAATTATCTAGAATGAAAATACTGTCACATTTAGTTGTCACAGCTACCCATAAAATGCTCTCATCTTTATGGGACATAGGTATACATCACATCTCTCCCCTCGCCAGCTACCAAAGGAAGCTTTAAATAAAAAAAAAGCCCAAACAAAAAAAAAACCCAAAAAAAAAAAAATACACACACAAAAAAAAAACCAAAACCAACCTTCTGTCTGCCCTTCCCCATCCTCCTTGTTCTCATAGGGCCGAGACTGCAGGACCAGGACAAAGGAGACTGTTTACCTTCCTAGAGTTATTCAAAAGGAAGAAGAGATAGTTCTGTTCTCACTCTCCAAGTCAGTAAATACACAGAAATATGACATAGCCTCAAGCTAGAATGAAAATATTATGTACTCAGAAAGGACCAGCCTATCACTTAAGAATATATTAAAGATATATATAACTATGAGATTAATATGCAATATATAATACCAATTGTACACTTCAATAAAAAAGGGTCAATAAAATTTAACAAAATACTTTTCAGGCTTGATGGAATGCAACATAGTCAGTGATGGACTTTAAATTCTGACTGCGCACTTTTCAGTGAACATAGGTGAGCAAGAGTTCCTGTTACTTCTTCACAGAAGTGTACGTGCAGACTGGCTCTAAAAGTTCAAAAAGATGAAAGATTTAAAGATTATAGATCTTTTATTATATAAAGAATAAAGGTTTTTGAAAGATAAAACCCACTATGGAAAGAAGTCCAGAATAACATATTTTCTGGAAAATATAGTATCTCAAAGTTTGGAAAAAGACCTAAACAGAGAGAAATTACTACATGGAAGAAGAGGTGGAAGGCATGAAATATAGTGATATTGGAAGCAGAAGTAACAAAGGTAAAGTAAATTTCTGTATCAGGATGAAATAATAGACTAAGAGGTAAAAGCAATCTGCAGTAAGCAAGCAAAAATTACAGAATGAAGAGGAAAATGCATTTTAATTCTTTGTGTTGACGTATATCCCTTGTTTGTAAGCAAACAAATAATATTTTTTATATCCTTTTATTTTCTACAGCAGTGTCTTTTTGAAACTTATGTGAGCATAAATAAGAGGCATTTAGTCAGGGCAATTAAGTTTATTAATTTTTGAAATTGTGAACAGTCTTATATAGGCATGTAAAAAACCAAAAATGTTTTTAGAAGTTACTGGGCTCTAAACAAAAGAAATGGGAGAGCCCTCTCGCATTACCACTGAAATTTTCCTCATTCATTAACTGTAACTATAAACTAGCCAACATCTACTTCCCATTTTCCATCCCTCAGTAACATTTTCACTGAAAACCTATTTTAGAATTGGTCTTGGTTGCCATTTAGCAGCCTTCGTTCCAATTCCTAGACAAATTAATTCTTGGGAACTGGCTACCTTTTTATTACTTTTTGTTTTCCTTTCCATGATTGGGAGGAATCACATTTAAACATAATATTCATCTTGCTGAGCTAAAAACCCAAAACTCTCTCTACCTAAGTGGGCTGGGTAGGTGAAGGCCCCACCACTACCTCAAGCTGAATGTGAACCAAACTGGGGGGACCTAAAAGATGCAGGCACATTTAGTGTTCTGCTTGAGCTAATAAAAAATGGCACAGTCTTCATAGAACTTGAGCACATTCACAAAACCACCCTTCAGGTTTTCTCACACATGTTCTCTGTTACTCTTTTTTGACATTGCTCTTCTACATCTGTTCTAATTTCTTAAACCCATCAGATTTCTTTAGCATGATGACAAGTATTCCAAATGAAGTCTTATCAGTGCTTATTTACAAAATGGCAATTAAAAGTGTGGAATCACCATTAAAAACAAACAAAAAGGAAAACAAAGGAAAACCAACCAACCAAACAAACAAACCAACCAAAGAAAAGAAAAAAAACCAGCCATGACCACAGACTGAGTCAGGGTGAGATCCTTCAAAGTATTTCATTTAAGTACTGGGCACACAAAATACTTGAATATTTTAGCTGTAAGACTAAAAATTACTTCTAGAGTTTTGTCTCTCAAAGTATTTAATGTTTGTAATAGACCTCTTTTATAAAGCACTGAAGACACTAATACTAGGCAAAAAAAAAAAATCTACTCTTGTAATCTCATTTTGTGATATAATTATTTGTATACTAGTTTAACCTCACAGTTTTCCATGGGCAAAACAAAATTATCTAGATGGCTTTGCAGTTTCACCTACAAGCTGAAAATGTTGCTGTAATATCAAAATATAACTGAAATCATACTTAGAACATTATGGATTTACACAATGCTGCTTCCCCAAAAAATACTTATTTTGCATACTATTAATCAGCAATTTTTTGCGTAGTGCTCACACCAAAGGTTTGAGCTTTTTTTCTTTTTCCTCTAGTGAGCTACAGCTGAATGCTAAACAAACTGGAATGTAAAGAAGCGTTTTCATCCTTGGGTATAAAACAGAGCTACATAACAGTGGCTCTTTACAGTGACAGTACCTACAGCAACACCCTGTCTTCAGAAGGAACAAGAGACAAGGCTCTAAGGAAGCCTGTGAAAGCAATACCACTTCCTCAGCACATCCACAGTAGTGAACAATCCATCACACAGGGGCTGCCTGAAGCAGCGCGTATAGGCTTAGTCACAAAAAGTATAGCTGCATCAGAATGATAAAGTAGCACTGAGCAATTACAACAGACACACATTCTAAACAGCTGCTTCCAAAATGTTTGTCCAGACCACTTACAGACGTTTTTATCCAACGTACACCTAACACTTCTTACATGAGGAAATGTATTCCAGTGACACAGCCAGTAGTCAAGATCAAGTGCTGACATGAGTACAGCTGGCAGATTTAACTTTCCTAAAGACACATGAGAATATGACTTTATATTTCAAAGGGGCAACTCCTCAGATCTCACCACTAACTCATTTAGGAAGGAAGGAAACAAGGACAGACGGAAGGAAGGAGGAAGGAAGGTAACCTTAAGATACAGTGATGCAAACCAGGAAACTTATCATATCATACAGGAATAAATTTAGAAATTATCTTCAGTGATATGATGAAAAAACCCACACAGTGAAGTGTGATTTGATTAATGACCACAAATACGGATTCTGACATGGAAGGCTATGTTTAACTAACCTTCTGAAGTTCTTTGAAAACAGAAGTGTTTAAGAAAATTTGGTGAATACAACATGGTTAGGTTTAAAAGGAACACTTGACAATGTTTCTCGTAATAGATTTATCACCAGGCTAACAGCTATGGAACTGAAATAGGCTACTAAATAGGAATTTGTTTTTGAAAGTGAGAAAAGTGCATAGTGACAAGTACATTATCCCAGTAATTTTGAAAGTCTTCAAAACCCATTCGCTCACAAATATGCATAGCTAATTAAGTCCTGATCTCCATAAGTGTGACTTTAAAAAGCCATATTTGTAGCATTCAGTATGAATAAGTATTAGCAGTATGTCCAGTATTATTAGTGAGCCTAATAGCCCTCCAGATAAATTATACTTTAATTTTTGGAGCCTGAGTAGAATTCATTAATAATAACATGAAATTCAGAAGAATGTGTTTATAAAATTAAACACAGAAGTTGGTAATAAAAGTTGGTAAGTACATTTCATCACTTACACGAGAGAAAACATGACACCAGCTACCAGCTCTGAGTGACAGACACACTGTAAAACTCCTGGTTCAATGAGATACATCTGAAGTTTTTAGAAGGAAGCTGAAGGTGATACAGTTAATTTACGTACCTCACTGCCAACCCTGACCGTATCAACTTCAATTTGCCTCCCCTGCAAGATGCAAAGAGCAAGCCAAGTAGAATAATGAGATCAACAAGTTTGAACATACAGCTTCTTTTCAACACACATCGCGTCAAACCAGAGGTCCTATTTTTTTTCCCTGATGTTGCAAATGCATCACGAATTTTGTGAAGGTTGACGACTGTATTAAACAAATCATTTAGATATTTGGGTAGCCACACAATATGTGTTTTTCTGTCATAATTCATTAGCCATACAGAATAAAATATTGAGTTAGGACATAAAAAGCGAGTTTAAAGTCTCAGAGGTTGTAAACAACGGAAAGGAATCATAATACAAATACAACAGAGGTATGCAGAGTTAAGAGTAAATTCAATTTGCCATATCAGTATTTCCCAGTTTCACAAACTACTTTTTTTCCCTTAAACGTCTGTATCAGTTATAACCATACTAGGAAACACAGATTTTCAGTTTTGTGTTAACATATCCTTTTTTCTTCATATGTGATCAAGACTGAACTTGTAAAAAGAATGAAGGTGCTCAGGAGGAGAAAAATCTCTGCTTCTTAGTCTCCTAAGAACTCAAGTTCTGGTTGAAATCCAATATCGACCAGACTTGGATGTACGAAACCATGAGGTATACCATCTGCAACTGATGGTATTACAGGAGCACTGATAATATATTCCCTGTAGCTAACCCATTTTTTGTTTACAAATGCTTGTTTTTTGAAGATATCTTATGTAGCATCAGATTAGAACTCATAAAGCAAGACCCCGCAAAAGGTAGCAAATTGTATTGACCCCTCAAAAATAAAAACATTATTTAAAATAGTAATGTTTGACCATACTACTTTTATCATAGATACTGCCCCAGGAAAACTGCTTTTTTGAAAGATATCAATGAAAATGCAAGTTCAAATACCGACAAGAGGTTTTGTTGAAAAGGTAGGATAATAGAGTGGTCAGTTGCTATGCGTTCTGTAGACCTACAGGGACCACATCACCTTTTCTCTATGGTGAAATCGGAGTAGGATTCAGCCTTTATCTACTTTGTAGCTTGAAGTCATGGGTCTTGCATTGATATAGCACTTCACATATATAAATAATATAAAAATATATATACCATACATAAAGACATATACCTAAACACCTGCTAGTCTCTTTGACTTACATATACTGAAATGATTGATCAAAGCATGATTAAGCACATACTTGGGCTACAGAAGCAACTCTTGTTGAGGGCACAGTTAAAATTTCAAAATAAGAAATACAGTAGTATTTCCCTTCCTCCTCTTCCCCTTGCCAAATGTTCTTTTGATGCAATATCTACATAGAAGCAAATACACAAAAAAAATTGTTAAAAAACAGATAAGTGGAAAGATTATGTTTCCCAGTACCTAATACAGTAGTGTTGCATAATTATTTTAAAAGTTCACTGTACTTTAAATCTGCCTCAATGAAGGTAGTAAAAGTTCCATTTACAGTGAATGGGCCTTGATCATTTTTATGATCTTGCTTCACAATGAAGTCAAGTAAAACTGCCCGCTATATACAGCAAGGGTCAGCACCACACAGTGGGGAAAAAACACCAAACCAAGACAAACCCACCCCTAGAAAATCAAAACAAACAAAAACCAAACAACTGCAGCATGGACTGAGCATCAAAAAGTTCAAGAGTGGATCTGTCCTCCCTTACTCCTGGTAACATTCTGCAAATTATGAGTTATAGAGTAAAGCTTTACACTAACTATTTTTTTTTTTTCATACAGCACTTGGTCTTCTTAACTACTTGTGTTGCACTAAATAGATCAGGAAAACTTATCCTCCACAGGCTGCAGTGTGGATATCTGCATGGATGTACTGAACCAATGGTCTCTTTCATGGGCTGTGGGGGAGACTTTGCTCTCACATCTGAAGCACCTCCTCCCTCTCCCTTCTCTGACCTTGGTGTCTGCAGGATTATTCTTCACAGTTTTTCCCTCTCCTCACTGCCTGTGCAACATTTTGTCATTTCTTAAACACACTTCCATAGAGGCACCGCCAACTTGACAGATGGGCTCAGCTGTGTCCTGCAGTGGCTCCAACCGTATAGCTGGCCACTCTTCTCACAAAAGCCACCCCTCACAGTCCCCCTCCTCACTACCAAAAATTTGCCACCTACACCCAACACATTCTTACACCATGGTATGCTACCTTTCATCTTCAGAAATCTTCTTGAAGTCTATGTTTTGAAACCTTTCTTCTCTGAAAATGCCTTTGAAAAGTTTTGAGTGAAATGCAGCACATACAGCTATTAATTGCCTTTAAAGGATTTTTTTTTTTCTTCAAGATATTGCTTAAAGACCAAAGTCTGCAATATAAAAATCCTAGCTGAAGACCTAGTAAAGAGTTCAACAACGGAAAAAGAAAACTGGACGTCTTTTCATGTTCACACTTAATCAACAAACATTTCCTTCTTTAATGTCACCAAGCAGCAAAAAAAGGAGGTCATAGGAGAATCTGGTAAAAAAAGTGAGTAGTTGACTAACAGTACTCTAAGTAATAAATGACTCTAGATAGAACTTTTCTGTATTTTGGCCTACAGGAGACAAAACTAGGCACCCTTTAGATTAATCAGAAACAAGTAAAAAACCCGATCTGTTGCCTTCCCTGTCCAGGCTTCCAGAATAAATGCAAAAGAACTTTTAAAATGATCATAACATTACTGCATAATTTATACACACAAAGACACTTTTGTCCTAATTTGATCTAAATGTTTGCTGCTAATTTTCACCCATCCCCTCTGTTTCACTGAAAAATACGCTAACAGAACTTCAAAGATCCAGGAATGACATCTTTAAGAAAACTAATCCTAAACCACTACCAGTTCAGCCTGTACAAGAGTGCTCTTAGTATATAAGTAACCACCAATGTGGAAGAAGCAACATTAAAATTAGTGAGAGTACTCTACAAATATCACCCATTGTCACAAAAATATTCTGCATTTGGTGCTACTCACAGAAGTCATCAGAATGTTTAACATTAAATTTGAACATTTACTTTCTGGTCTTCCCCATCCTCAGTTTCTCTGCAGAAAGCAAGAACTTAAAATAACTTTCACCATTCAGATTGCCAAACACCCTCAGAAGGGCAGTAAACAAACATTTGAAATAGCATTTATTTGAGCAAGATGGTTTGAAATGTAAAAATCTCAGGTAAAACTGTAGGTTTAGCATAGTGAGAAGCTATTTCCTGGAAGACTGGAAAGTGAAAATCAGCTAATGACAGTCTTTCATAGCATGAATCCTCTGTCAATGTACTTTAAATTAATGTTTCCCTATTTTTAGAGAAATAGATTATATACCAAGCATACTACATTTTACAGTTTAGAAACAACATATCACCTTTTATGGTGAAATTAGGTATTTGAAACTAATTCAGCCAGTGTCAATTCAATGTTAATTCTAAAACAAACAAACCCTACACCTTTAAAAGTGCTCTTACAGAATGGTTTACACACATGAGCAATTGAACTGGTATAAAACAAACTGCAGGTCAAATACCAGTGAAGGACTAATCTTGAGAAGTAACTAAAAATGTGGATTTTTTTTTTTCCACTCATAAATGATCAACAAAACTGTTAGATAATAAAAACTGATAATTGTGGAAATATAACACTTTAATTTTGGTCATTCTTTAATAATCATATATGGATATGCATTTTAGCATAATTTTATTTTATTAATTTTATTTAACAGCAAACGGATCCCCTCTGATACTTCTATAAAAATTCTATCAGTAGGAATCAAATTAGCCATTTTGCTGCAATTGTTCAGACTGAAACTGTTCTACAAGCTTAAGCTTTCCTTAAGTTGCATACTATTTATCCAAAGGTGAAATTATTCTGCTTATTGTTAGTAAAATACATTTATTTTCCAGCTAATGCTAGTAGTCATTCCTTGAGTATAAAGAGCATAATGTTGTTCAGATAGATAAATACGGATAATAAAAAAACCACAGAAGTGGGTGGAATCTGCACGTTCAGTTTAATGGGAAAGTTTCATGAGGCCATTAGGATTCTTTAAAAGTGTAAAGAAAGGAAAAATATGTTCATTAAAAAAAAAAAAAAAGAAGAAGAAGAAAAAAGCAAGTAAAGTGTTTCTTCACCCACTCAGTCAGCACATGATATAAGAAGTCACATATAAAGGAATTTACAGGATCTGAAATAAGTCCCTCAAATTGAGTGCCTGCATCATATTACTTAATTCAGGAGCTTTATTCCTCTTCAGCATATTCCTATTTCAGTATTATGAGACAACCCTATTTGTTCCGTTCCTTATGTATTCTTTATGTCCGTCAGCTGCTTTTGTGCAGTGTCAAGATACAATAAGATTACATGCACAAAAATATTCTGATATTATATTATTGTAAACCCATGAGGAAAACAGTAATTTGATTACGTCCCTGTAAGTGGAGATCAAAATGGTTTAGGTATACAGAACACCCTCTTATGTCTTACTGCAAAAGTCTTTGAAAAGGTCAAATTAAACTCTGATCCACTACATGCACAGCAAGCAATAAAATCTACTATAGGTTCTTGCCAGCTGATCCATTATAAATTAAGCTACAAAACATTATTTTCACATTTGTTCAGCTAATAAGGACACCACTAGTAGTTCCACACTTATGACCACTTCTTTTACACTTACGAGAAGTGCACTTGATCCGTTTCCTGCTTAGTTAAACCATTTTGTCACTGCATTAAATTATCTATTCAGATGTGTACAGACTGTGCCAGTTCAGTTTGGCTCTGTTCTTCTGTTACTCTTAGAAGATCAGTGTTACATTCACCTTTTCCCCTTCCATCTCCATTCTAATAGGTACCATCAGTTTTCTCAAACCGTTACAGAATTCTTTAGGGCCTATATACATACAGGCCGCAATGTGCTACACACTCAGTGGGACTCAGTTGCCTAAGCACAACATTTTAAATTACTTAGAATATCCCACTCAGCCTCAAAGAGGTGCTTCAGAATACTATGAGTCTACTACTCACCCCTTATGTCTTGTAGTTTTCTAAAGCTGACTTATGTCTCAGAGGCTCCCAAAGTACTACTGGATGTCCTCCCTTTAGCCAAATGATCCTACCTTTTCTTAAAGAACAACTGAGTACCTATCACACATACCTTATTAAAGTTGTGTGCTTTACAGACTCTCATTTGACACAAAAAGTTCATGTTATTATTTTGAGAGGACTTCTCCAAAATTCTCTGTCCAGAAAACAAGTGGTAGAATTCATAAATACATTAAAAAAAAGTCAGAACAGTCATCAACACATAAGTGGATTCAGACAACTGCCAAATAGCAGAGCACCAGACACACACAATTGTTTTTCTCAAGGAAAAAAAGTATTATTTCAAATGAATATGAAACAAACAAGACCAACTATTAACACAGTCATAAAAGTTATTTAGGCTACCCATGCCAAACGTGGACTTTATGTAAAAACTGTTACTGCATCACTGGAAAGAAAAGGTTATATGTTGTCTTAAGCACTATCATATTCACCAGCCCTTTGTTACTACTCTCAGCAAGAAGAATCTGACTAATGATTGTTCGATAACCTGCTTGAACAAGTCCAGAGATGGGCCACAAAGATGAACACAGGGCTGGAACATCTCTCCTATGAAGACAGGCTGATACACTTGGGCTTGTTCAGCCCGGAGAAGAGAAGGCTCCAGCAAGATATTCCAGTACCTAAGGGGGATCTACAGGAGATCTGGGGAAGGACTTTTTAGAAGGACATGTGTCATGGTTTAAGCCCTGCCACACAGCCTCTCACTCACCCCCGCCCCTCCTCCCTCAGCTCCTGGAGGGATGGGGAGGAGAATCGAAAGAATGCAACTCCCATGGGTTGAGATAAAGACAGTGCAGTAACTAAGGTATAACACAAACGGCTGCTGCTACCACCAATAATAATAATGATAAGGGATATAACAAGGGAAGAGAATACAACGGCTCATTACACTGACACCCAGCCCGACCCCCTGCAGTGATCTAGTCCTTCTGGGTAACTGCCCCCAGCTACATCCTGGGCATGACGTGCTGTGGTATGGAATACCTCTTTGGGTAGTTTGGGTCAGGTGTCCTGTCTCTGCTTCCTCCCAGGCCCAGCATGAGGCTCAGAAAGTCCTTGGTCAGACTAAGCATTACTGAGCAGCAGCTAAAAACATCAGTGTTATCAGCGCTGTTCCCAGGCCAAAAGTCAAAAACACAGCACTGCACCAGCTACTAAGAAAGAAAAATGACTGTTACTGCTGAACCCAGGACAACATGTAATGACAGGACAAAGGGGTGTGGTTTTAAACTGAAACAGGGGTGATTAAGATTAGATATCATGAAGAAATTCTTTACTATGAGGGTGGTGAGGCCCTGGCACAGGCTGCTCAGAGAAGCTGTGGCTGCCCTATCCCTGGAAGCGTTAAAGGCCAGGTTGGACAGGGCTTGGAGCAACCTGGTCTAGTGGAAGGTGTCCCTGGCCACAGCTGAGAGATTGGAACTAGATGATCTTTCAAGATTTCTTCCAACCCAAACCTTTTGATGATTCTATGAGAAGCTGGAGCAATGCAATATGTACACGTATAATGTATAGGAGTAAACCAATACAAGTATCTAATTTATTGTTGGAAAAGGCTAATAAAAGTTAAGGGAAAAAACAATGCAATTCTATACATCCAACTGGTTTGTGAAATATTATGTTGGAGGTTTACAGAAGATCCTAGCTGAGCTATATGTATTTAAACTTCATTTTACATGAAAATGTATTACTAAGAACAATAGAAAATGATCAAAAGAAAAAGCACAAGTCTTGACATAATTGTCAAACAAATATGCATTGTAAATTCACTATCAGCTCTTACTATATCAGCTGTTTAAGATGTTTATAAATAAGGGTTTCATCAATGTACTGTGTATTAGACTACTCAAATCACTTTTCAATGTCATTGTTTGCTTTCGTTATGCACTAGAAACCACTGCATATGCAGAACTACAGCTGAATAAAGAAAAATGCATCAAGTTAACTGCAGTAGTTAGCAGTCATCTCAAACTTGCAGGTAATCAAAAACTGATGTTTTATCCTGAACCAACATTATAAGCCCAACCAATTAAAATTGCGTTTATCACATTCATTCATTCATTTGCTGTTCCACAGATCCAAATAATTCATAGTGCTAGAATTACAATTTTATCACAGCAATGAAATAAAACACTTCACCAGCAGGGGAAAAAAAAAAAAAAAAAGAAAAAGAAAAAACCAAAAAAAACAAAACACACAGTAATGAGCTTTTAACAACTGTTCTATCATCTAAAAGAAACTAAGCAGGGCAAGAGCAAAACAAACAAAAAGAACCTCCCAAGAAAGTAAATGAAAAAGCACATCTAAGAGGGAAGCAGAAGCTTATGATTTAGAAACAACATGAAAAGTAGGTCTATCTCCTTGCTGATGACAGTCTATAAACATGAAAGCATCTGACAATTGCAGGCTTATTAGCACCACATAGAAAACCAGTAAATAATAATCAGAAGGTACAGGTATACCATAGAAAGTGAATGTTATAGGGGAAAAAAAAAAAAATATATATATATATAGTTTTGTTGGCCACTATAACTGGTAGAGTGGCAAAAAAAAAAAATTGTTCCTTCAATATTAAAGCATTCAGCTTGAAACATTAAATCAGATAAAACTCATTTCCTCTTCATTTTACAGACCTGCTGGACTTCTGTTCTCATCTTCAGACTTTAGACTAAAAGTTCTCTAAACAATTGTGAAGTTCAGTGAATGAGTATTTGTTTGTCTTTTAACAGATTTTATTATTCCCATGTTGGTTTTCATTCCAGATGCTACCACTCAGATAAATACTAATATATATTACTGAAAATTAATGATGCACAAAGAGGAAAACCATTCAAGATTCAGTGTTAATTCCACAGAATCAAATCCTATCATAAGAAGAAAAGTCTTTACAAATATATTAGACTAATGCTAAATCTTACTTCAAGTATGCTTTATTCAGTACTGTGTGTCAAACATCCATCAGCACCCTAGTTGAAATCTTAACATACTGTATGCACTGTAAATATATCTACCTAACAATCTCAGTATTTCTCAGGAGTAGAATTACTGATAGAACAATTTCAGATGAGGATGATACCTTTGTTAATCCCACCTATTGTATATCCAAATCAACTACTCTCAACTGCAATAATGTGCAATTTTCCTTTTCTAAAATTTCTGTATTTCCTTAGTACTTAACCCTCCAGATCCTCCATTTTTCACTGCTCTCTATGGACTTATGCAGGTTATCTGCAGGTACCATTCAGAACAGATTTGGATCAAACCTCTGCATGCTCATCCATGTCCTCCGGCTATACGCCCTATCAGAAAACAATGAAACATCATCTCTTTGCCCCTTCAAAAGACGCATGTAGATATTTCCATTCTCAGATGTGTTTTGCAACATGGTTATCTGTAGATAAAAAATTTCATCTCAAATAACACTTGGCATACACATCAACTACTGACAGTTCCATGAGATCAGTAAGTATGAATAGTTTAGGAATTCTTACTCCAGGTTCCCTCTTCGGAGTGAAGTATACCACTCCATAAGCAATAGAGCACAAGATTTAATTCTAAGGTACCTTCATCATACACAACATATTATTTCTTAAAGTCAAGAAAAATGTTTCCTTTTGTTCTCAGTCTTTTTTCTCTCCTGCTAATCAGAGCAAAGCAATTTAAAAATCAAAAACAATCTATATGAAACACTGTGGGCCAACATTTACTACGTTACAAAGCAACCAAATTCTCTATAAATAATCAGGATACTTATCCAAATGAAAACTTTAATAGTATTACTAGAAATATTAATCTCTCAAAACGTTATGAACAGTTTAACTCTCTAAGAAATACAAGATTTTAATGTTACAGTTGCAGGTATATGAATGATATTATACCAAGAAAGAACTTGTCTTGGCATTTCACAGACAACAGAGAAGTGGGTTACATTTTGTCAGTGCCTTATACAGGAAGGAATAAATGCAATAGGAAATAATGCTAAAAGATTTTCTGAGAAAGTATGTTAAAGCTTTAGAGTCTAAAGTATTCTGTTACCTCACACCTGCTTTAAAAAGAAGTTATTTTGGCATAAATATTCCTACACATTAGTTTTCTTTAAGTTTTCCTTTTAGTCCAAAAGATTGTTTGCTTTGGTGGTTTAATTTGGTTTTGTTGGGATTTGGGGGGTGTGGTTTTTTTCCGTTTGTTTTGTTGGCTTTTATTTTTTTTTTTAATGGCTCCAATTTGAGAACTGTTTAATCATTATAACATATTACACGTAACAGTTGTGAGTAACCAAATTAGTACAACTTAAGCACTATTGAGGATGCAAGAAAAAAAAAAATTGCGTTCTAATAAACAGGGCAACACTTCTGAAAAAGGCAAAAATGTAATGATTGGTTACAGTCTGCCACAAGATTATCACATACTATCTATTAAGAGTACTGCATCATACCCACACATAGCAACTGTACGCGTTGCTTTGTTTCCCTTAGTTTTTCTCTGCTCCCTCGTGGTTTCCAGGAATCTCTGGACTAGAAAATTGAGTTGTGTCCACATCAAAAGAAAAGCGGAAGGATGTTAAAGAAAGGAAAACCTCCAGAAAGGCAACTATGAAAGCACAAGAGAAAACATTATCTAAAGAACAATTTTTTATAAAATAGTTAAATAACACCCCTTTACATAAGCAAAAGTAGAGACAGAGTCCGAACACATGACCGTGGAACATTCAGAAGAGACAAGGCTACAGCAGAAAACAAAAAGAATTCTTGGAAATCTGTTCAGCCTGGGAAGATCCCTATGTTATAATCCTACTGTAGAGACAACATGCCACAAGATGCCTCTGTAATGAATGTTTTAAATGAAGCTACTGAGGAAATAAAATATTTAATTGTTCCAAAGAAGTTTTTGGGACAAGGCAGCGTTCAGCAGAGATTCCTTGGAGAATGCACAAACGGCACAGTGTGATGAAATACAAAATAGCAGCCTTACAAGGGGAATGAATTAATGTTATCTGTTAGCATTTAAGACTCTATGCCACTGTTGCTAACAATTTACATATATACATGCAAGTTAAATATCTGCCACTATCCCTATTTACTCCAGGAGAAAAATATTTGAAACTACAATATAGTATAGCACTCTGAAGTTGCACTGAATTTCAAACTGAATGCACTACATGAGGTAGCAGAAGCACAATCACATGTCCTTTCCAGAGTCTAAGAGAAGGTCCTTGGAGTCCAATCAAGAAGGCTGACAAAAGCCAGCTATGAAGCTCAATTCACAGAAGCATTCAGGTTGGAAGGGACCTGTGGAGATCATCTAGTTCAATCCCCCTGCAAGGCTAGGCCACCTATAGCAAGTCCCTTCATCCAGGTCATTGATAAACAAGTTGAATAAGACAAGACCCAGTACTGATCCCTGGTCAATGATGAGATTTCACTAAATCACACTGTTAGGCACATATTTATCTTTTATCTTAGGGAGAGAGAAAGTATTCAGATATTGCTCATGATGTCTATAAATAATTTTGATTTATGACTATATACTAGTTCTGGCTGGGATGGAGTTACCATTTTTTGCATTAGCTAGTACAGTGCTGTGCTTTGGATTTGTGATGAAAACGGTGTTGATAACACAGAGATGTTTTACCTATTGCTGAGCAGTGCTTACACAGATCAAGACCTTTTCTGCTCCTCACCCCATGCTACCAGCAATCAGGCTGGGGGTGCACAAGAATTTGGGAGGGGACACAGCTGGGACAGCTGACCCCAGCTGACCAAAGGAATACTCCATACCTCATGTCATCATGCTCAGCAATAAAAGCTATGGCAAGAAGATGGAAGGGGGGACATTCAGAATGATAATGTTTGTCTTCCCAACTAACCATTAAATGTGATGGAGCCCTGCTGTCCTGCAGATGGCTGAACACCTGCCTGACAATGGGAAGTGGTGAATGAATTCCTTGTTTTGCTTTGCTTGTCTCACAGCTTTTGCTTTACCTATTAAACTACCTTTATCTCAAGCCAGGAGTTTTCTTACTTTTGCCCTTCTAATTCACTCCCCCAACTTGCTGGGGGGAGGAATGAGCAAGTGTGTGCGGGCGGGGAGGAATTAGCTACCTATCAGGTTTAAACCACAAAACTGTAGTATTATTGAAAATAATAGGATATGCCTCTGTTTCATTTTATGCAGTGTTATTCCACATCAGAGCAATCTAATTAAAAATAATTTCATAAATGCTAAACAAATATGGAATTGTTACTCACTGTCATAGAACCATCAATAATCACACAGAAGTGTTCGTTAAATTGTCATGGAGAAATAGACAGAAGAGGTTGTGTAGTCAAACCATAATGATAGCAGTAATTGCATTTTTAAGTATTGCTGTCTATAAAGTTGTATTATATACATGATTCTATGTATAAATATTGATGCTATGTTAATTAATAGGGTAAAAAGATGAAGATATCATGGAAAGTTAATGTTTTAAATTCATTTTCTAACTGATGAATTAAGAAGTTCTTATTACAAAATGCCTTGCTATATCGACAGAAACAGTATGGTACATCTCTACTCAGGGGCAAGCAAACAGCAATAAGCATTAACTGAACAGCAGAATATCAACCACTAGGTAGCAGCCTCCCCTGCTTCAACCCTCCTTTCTTTTCTATTTATTACTTATGACATATGCAGTTTCTATGAAGATGGAAAGAAAGATCCATTGAAAGCATCTTCTGGTATTGTCAGATTCATTAAAATCTGCCCTTCACCTTTTCTTTCTCCCCTTTTCACTTTTTGCAATTTCATCTGTAGAACAGAACAAAGGCAAGAGATCTTTTTCTTACACCTTTATACCTGTCAATAACAAACAACTTCTGGGCTGCACATTTGGCATTATTTCAGGTTCTTGCACCCTCAGCAGCATCAACAAAAAGCACTGCAGACCAAAGGCACTAACACTTCCAAGTCTTCATACATTGCACACTTTTACGTTACTTTATATAACACCTTTCATTCATGAAGCTGCAACATAACCTTAATAAAGCCTGTAACTGGCCTCTGCAGTTATCTGTTGAGGTTTCAAATCTTTTCACAGTCTGGGAATACTGTGGCAGTCACATTCAACTCAGGAAGCCCAGAAACAGACTGCAAGCAACTTCGATCTATTCCCTTTTTTGCTCAGGTAATTTGATATATACTTTCTTCTGGGAAAACTATTTTTTTCTATTACTCCTGTTATTCTTGACAACAATTAGTGAGCTGGAAGAAAGTGCCAAATAATTTTTATGTCTTCCTATGAAAGTGGTTTGTGCACTCATTATGTAAGTTTAGATTATGTCCTTAATTACAAATTAAAACCTAAACAGCCAAGGAACATTTTAACATCTCTGCTAGCTCCAACAATGTGTTATTATATACAAGACCAATTCCTCAAGGCACCAGAAATAGCTGTTGAGAAGGACTACAATATAGTCACAATACATTAATTTTTGCACATTTTTATGCATTTGTCAAGTTTCTGAGCATTCTCTGAGAAAGTCGATTCCTTTGCAATGATGCACTGCTTTGAAAAAAAAGTGAGGGTTTGCCACTGCTATTCAAGGCATTTTTCCTTAAAATCACAGAACGAACTGGAAGGGACCAACCCTCACTGCTTAAGCAGGGCCAGGTACAATCCAGTTGCCCAGGATCTACATTATTTGTTTCTCTTCCTTTAATAGCAACAGTTGTTACATAACATATATATTTTACATAACATATATTTATTTTACGTAACATATATTTTTTAACTTGTTAGCATCGCAAGGCAACATGCTGTAGTATGCCTCTTAAGAGATCATCAACTGCCTAACCATAAAATAAGTCTCCTAGGATTGCATGGGAGCCTGCAAAATTGCCAGACCACAAACCTTCTCCAATTAGATTGTTACAACAATTTCAGTGACTACTGTAACAGTAAAATTGGAAGAATGCTTTTACATTCTTCATTACATGTTTTACTTTCTATTCACCTCCCTCTGACCAAAACAAATGGTCAACTTCTTCCATTAGATTTTTCAGTCTTTAGTCAGCATCTTGCTTGTGTGTATTTCTAATTGCCATAGCCAGTAAAATCACTACCTAGGTAGGTATTCAAGTCATGAAGTTCTGTGTTTGTAATTAAAACCTAAAAACAGATAATGCTCAGCCTTGTCACTAACCACTGAAATAGTAAATTCATCTGAGAATTGTATATGTCATCTTCATCTCCAATCAGAAAATTGTATCTTCAGTTACTGCCATGATCCTATTTGGCATGCAAGCATAAAGGGAGCAAAAAAGAGCAACAATTACAACACCACTTCCAAAAAAGCTAAGGTGATTCTATTTTGTACTCAGAATGAGAGGTAAGCAAAGAAGACAGCTCATTGTTTAGATGATGCTGCTAGGTGTATAGTTATACTCAATCTCCCAGTTCATATATATTTCAGAATACACATTTTGATAGTCTCAAGCTCAATCATATACTATGTGCAATGAGAGAATACATACATCTCGGGATGAACAAATTTTCAGTTAACTAAATTTATCAATCCTCTTTATTACCCAGTGAGGTTTCCCAAGAATTTTCTGCCCGTCAGTTTAACTCTAATCATGAAATAGCTCAAAATGAGCTAATAAAATTGTCTTAAATTAATCTAAATGCTAAATCTAAAATCCAAGTCTGATACTGTATATATAGAAAAAAAAAAAACAACCAATATGTGAGCTGATTTTCAGAAAAAACACATTCATACTCATTGAGCTGAATTTGTCTCTGATTTCAGAGAAACCCACTTCCTCCTTTTTTTTTTCCTAAGATTTTACATGCATTTTTTACATCCTACTGGGACTGATTAGATTCTGTTTATTTAAGCGTGTTTAGCTTTTTTATTTCTAGGGTGTTTTTGTTTGTTTGGGGTGGGTTGTTTTTTTTTTTTAAGATGTGAGCATTTTCTTACATTTTAAATGTAGCAAGCAGTACATCAAAATTCACTATGATGAAACATCACTTTCAACAGGATTTCTGGCATAACATCATTATTATTCTCCAGCAGACAATGGCTGAATCAAAATAGATTATGCAGGTAATGCAGCCTAGTAAGTTACAAGTATTTTTCAACAACAGAAAGATACATTTCCTTTTTTGTTTTTTTAATCTATATAAAAAGAGTGGCATCATTTCTACCAAACTAATGAACATTTAAATTCAATTAAAGTGGTAATTCCTACAACCAACAAGTAATCCAAAAATTTTCAAAAGCGAGCTTGCCATTTTTCCTCATTATAACAAGTATAGATAACAAATGCAAATGTTTTGGAACCGAGACAGTTTTAGTGAAAACAAAGACATAACCTCTTCCTGGTAACATCTCAGAGCAGAGAAAGGATACTTCTTACGACAGGTAACTCTTCCAGGTACTGAGGGTCCAATTCTTTTCTCTCAGTTATAATGATTTCAATGAGTGTTTGTGGTATTAGCTGTGCAGTATCTTAAGCAAAATTACATTTAATTAAGAAGATCATAATAGCTCCAACAGTAGCTAATCCATCAGTAGGCTAATCCAACATTTCTACACAGCACAGCAATTCTAAAAAAAAAACCAAAAACTAGCATGTTAATTTTACAACTACATTTAGGAAAAAAAAAAATGCCACCCTCAAAAAAATGAGTTTCTCTCACCACTTCAAAAATCTTTCACATTAACAGTGGCAAAGATGGGCTGAATTTCTCTCAACAAGCTTCCTTTCTGATAGAAAATGAAATAACTTCATAATGTTTCTATTACATTTTTGGTCTTGGTAATAAATATTTCATCAATAATGTAATCTCTTTGTCAAGGAAAACAGGATACATCAGAATATGCACTGAGGTGGGCTAAAATACTTTGCCAAAGATGATGCTTGCACAACTTTGGTTGCTGGCCAGGTACAGCAGCAGCCCTTGCAACAGGAAAATTTGAATAATGCGAGACTGGATGGCACTTGAGCTGGCTGTACCTCACCAATAGAGTAAAGAGTGGTGCAGTGCACAAGCAATGGGTACCAATCATGAAGGATGACTCCTGTGAGTGACAGTTACCTGTTTTCTGACCTGACTTACGGGCTTGCTTGTCCAGAACTAAGATCTTGGACACAGCAGAGACTGCTGAGACTTACCCATTTCTAAGACCTAAGACCACCTCCCTTCAATGCTTATTCACATGGGTACCATTAACATTGACAGGGGAGACCCTGAGGGTGACTACAAGCTCTGAACACTTGGGTGAAGAACCTCAGAACCCATGCAGTGCTCCCCCTCATCCTGTGGCCAAGGAGAATTGCTTAGGAAAGAGGAAAAGTTTCTTACAGATCAACACACCACAAGATCCAACTAAAGAAGGGGGATTCCACTACCTTTGCAAACAGGTTTCCTCATACTGCCAACTAATGATAGTTTCAGTCCTCTAAAAAATTCTCCAGAAAACTGACTAATTTTACTTAATATTTGGAATTTTCTAATCCACGTTCCTGATCAATGAAGCTAAATACTAAAGATTGATTACATCACAATAAAAAAATAAAAACAAAAAAAAAAAAAAACAAAAAAAAACAAAACAGTTTAAGAAAAAAAAAAAGAAAATATAGCAGTAGCTAGGAACTGGAATATCAAAAGAATTAGGATATGCAGTTTCAGGCTGCTTTGTATGTTCTTCGTCTCATTTATAAACAAGACCTGCTTCTTTCATACTGACAATTGTGGAACTTCACTTTGCTCAATCTGCATTTTCTACTTTTATTTAAAAAGAAAAAAATGCCATTTCCACAATCCTTTTAATGTGCTAGTTATAAATATCAAAATTCAGACTACTAAAGAGACAAAATACAGATGTTAATCTCAAACAGAGATCTGAATCTTATTTATAAAAAAGTTATTGAAACTATTTCAAAATACAGCACATGCACTAGCAGATCCAGATGACATCCAAAAACCTGTTAAGATATCATTTTTAAGCATAATAATTTATCACCGAAGTTACCAGAGACACATAAAAAATTCAAATTTGTGTCCAATACATAAAAGAATATACTATTCAGTAATTCAGCTGATCTTATCCCACTGAGATCATGCTCACAGGTTAAAATTTCATTTAATTATCTTTATCTTATACCCACATTTTGAGTCAGCTCCCCACAAAAACATAAAAGGAAATAGCATAACCTGACTTGTATATTTTAAGATATATTATTACTATTTATGTTGTACAGCAACACAAAATAAAACAGTGGTATTAATGAACATCGTCAATGTCATATGCCAGCATTAGCTGGAGTGAAAATGTGCAACTCAATTCAAAGACTTACCTTGAAACTACTGTCGAAGTTAAGCCAACAACAAATGCAACTTTTATTTGCTTTGACATTTGCTTCATACACAAAATTGCATTTCAGGATATTAAATTCAAAGAGCATATTTCTGTCACTGAAATCGCGTCTTCCAATGGGACCCTCCTTTCCAGATCCTTCTCCAGTCACTGACCAATAAAAAAAATCTCTCTCCACTTAAGCCTCATCTGCTTCTTACAGATGCTTTAACCAAAATATTACTGCTCCCCACTGCATTTTCAGTAATACGATGGTCAATTAGCATCATTTCCAATAATACCTTCATTTAGCAGCTCTTTACATGGAAACTTAAAAGATGTGTTTTCCTTCATGCTTTTATTCCCTGTTGAGTTATTTGATCTCAGTTTCTTTACCAACCAGATAGAATTTTAGAGTTCACAGCTGGATTTTCTCCATCCAAAAATCACACAGAACCTAAGCTGAAATATGACAGCGTCCCTGGGGCTGGGGAAAGAAAAAGTATTTCTCTTTTTTCCCTAAGATGTTATCACTAAAAATAGCACCAAGTACAAGCTACTGTTTAGTTGTGGTCAGACTAGGGTGAGAGATGGCAGAGTACTAACATTTAGGGAAGCCGTTATCCTGCAATCACAGATGCTTCCTAGAAGAGAAAAACAAGGACCTTTTCAAATTACAAGAAATCTTGTAGTAAGTACCCGATAACTCACAATTTATACACTGAAGCTTAAACAACTTAGAAGAGTTTTTTCTTGACCATATGAGGATGGGAAAGAAAAACTGTTCCCCTTCCCTGAGAAGGCAAACTTACCTAATCAAATAGGATGGCCTTAATTAGTTCTTGGCTTGCTTGATTTCTTGACTTTGGTATGAGAAATTGAAAATCTGAACACAGAAATTGCCTCTGTGTTGGGTACCACTGTGAAATTTACCTTGTTAAATTAAGAAAAAGAAAAAAAAAAGAAACAAAAAAACCCACAAGAATTTTATATGTATGTACATATACACAAAAACTGCAAAAGTGTTTTACTATACCTGACATTTGTCAATTAGAAGACTAAAATGGCAGAAATGGAAGTGATGTTAGGTGACAGCAGAATTGGAGAAGCCAGTTAATCACTTTAACATGGCTTAAAACTAGGATTAGCATTAAGTGAGTTTATTTAGATTTCAAATTAGTATACTAATAGACACCATTACTGTAAGTTCAGACTGCTTGGTATGGAATCTTCTTCCTGCCATATTACCAAGGAACAGGAATTACATGAATGCACCACAGTCATGCATGTTTTTCTCTCTCAGACCCTCTCCTGACTGTTTCTGTTCTGGCATACATGTATCCAATTTAATATAATTAAAAATACAGTAATATAAAATCCTTGCGAAGTTGAATCTCAACTGTGTATCATAAAGAAATGTTTCCAGCCCTAACACTTTGACAGCCACAACTAGCAGCATTCAGATGTGGAACAACAGCATTTAAGTTCTAATAGTGTTGAAAGGACTGCAGTCTGAGTTTGCATCTAAGTGGGGCCTGAAAAAGCTCACACAGGCTTTTTAAGAAACCTATCAACTCCCAGGTTTAGTTCCTCTATGCCTTCTTTTTTTTCCAGACAGCACAGATAAGGTCTGAATTTTTAACAGCTGCCTCTGCTCTTCTACTTACATTTGAAGAGGTTTTTTAAGAATTAAAAGAATTGTACTGTGAAAGAGAAGAATTTTAACAGTTTGAGTATGTGGGGAATTGAGGCAGCATCAAGATTGCCCGTAGGAACACAAATGACAGCATGAGTACAACTTTAAACATGACAGAAGCTGAAGAAAGTTTGCAATGAAAATTAATTCTGTTTGTAAAAAAAAAAAATTTCACCTTTCTCAATTTAAAATTTTGTATGGTGCAACTGTTACACTTTGACTTCTGTAAAGGTTACTATGATCAACTCAGAGGTATAGAATGCAGTAGGACCCTTAGGGTTCACACTCACATTTGCCACAATTGACAGTTGTTAGTGAGGATAAAATACACTGGTTTGACTTAAAAAAACAAAAAAAAACAAAAAAAACACCAACCAAACAAAAAAAACCCCACATAAAACAACAAAGAACAAAGAATAACCCAACAACCCAAACACACCCAAAAACCCCCACTGACCACAGAAGATTTGGAGTACTTCTAATAATCACTGATGTTTTGAAATCATATCAAAGCTAACTCAAACTCATCTCAAAAGGGTAAAGGTGATTTGATGGCACTAGCAGAGTTTTTGAAGAATGTGCAGAAGAGAACTCAAGAGTATAGAAAACTCCTAAATTCCTGTGACAAATAAGTCACAGCAGACTTTACTGAAGGCCAATTAACTTTACAAGTTACTTTTTTGATTGAATTAGATTTGCAAGGGATCTAGCTGCCTAAAAAGCAGCCAGGCAGTACTGCATTTAAAGAACTGCATAAACAGATACCTAGCTGAAGAACTAAACAAATAACGTACTCTGGCACTTTCAAAACTTCCATTTATTCCCCTAGTGTATCTTTACATCTCGTGCATGTTTCTGCAAACTGTGTTCTCTCACTGAATTTAAGGTGCAAAGCTATTACTGGAGTTCTAAATGAGAAGACAAAATAAATTACTTCCTGGCAGAAACAACTGAATTGCCAAAGGTCTCCTGCAAACCAGAAAACTAAAATTGATTGTCAAAGCAATGACAAAATCTCCAAGGAACACTAAGGTGTGCTTGCAGGTGATCATTTGCTCTTTCAAGCAATTTGTGAAACTGATAAATAACTTCTGAAGCTGAATTTCAGATGTCTTTCTATCAAGTTATAAAAGTGAATAGTGAGAATGTCTTTCAAACACAGACTTTGTCTTTAACCACTGTCCATACTGCTAACCTTATATATGAATAAGCAGGCCTCTATATATACAATTAACAGACCCTACTCAGTATCTCACAGGGGCATTATAATTTTAGCTCTTTATTTCTTATTTTCTGACTGCAGGTGAATTTCAAGGAAATAAAACTGAAGTACTGGAATAATGATTCAAGTTTTACATTATCAAATATTGAAGGCTGATTGCAAGCAAAGCTATTTCTATGTTTTGAATTAACTATCATTTCCTGGGAAGTAAATGGTCAATGGCACCCTTTAAGTAACTTTGAATGTCTTTGTACTGAGACTAGCTGAAGGAGTTAAAATAGGTTAAGTATCTGTTTAACCTAAATTTACTTCATGAAGGAGAAAAAATTAGAATTTTCTCTAAAACCCTGAGCTCTTCTGCCCTTTATTGATCACAGTCACCACTCAGCTGAAACAGAATGGAGATACTCCAATAGCAGATCTATGCATTAGAAGAAATACCTATTGTAACATCAAATAGCATCTTACCGAAGGATGAATTATCATGGTTACTTAAATATATGATAAAAAAAAAACCCACATAGAACTTGCTACTTTTTACTGTTTCATTGTTGCAAAATTTACACATGGTAGAAAACATTACCTGTAGTTACCATTCATTGTTGAAAAGTCATCTAATACCACATGATGAATGCATTTGCTGTATGAAACAGAATTCACTTCTTTAATTTCACAAAGAACTCCCATAGCAAAAATGCTTTTTGTCATGCAGATTTGCCTAACATAATTCCTGCTTGGAGAAAGTAGCTTTTAAGAAAGAACTAAGCAGTACGCAAATTCAAAATTATCTGCGATTTTTCTCTTGCCTTTCAGAAGTTCATTCTTTGAGGAAGCGTATCATTTTTTCCACTTGTAAACTTACCTGGAAGATGTCCCAGTAAATGTTAACTAAATCTTAATCTTACACTGAAATAGGTAATTTTTTCATGTTGTCTTGGAGCCACTTAAGAAATGCAGAAAGAGACAACTTAAGAATTAGAGTACAGATTAAAAAAAAAAAATAAAAAAGAAGACATATAGCAAAAGTTAAGCACAAAGAACTAGATACATGAATTGTTTGCCTTTAAAATGAATAGATATATAAAATAAATATGGGTTTTGCATTAGCTCTTTGGGAATTGATTTCTCTGGACTTCTATTGTTCTGAGCTGATTTTAACTTATTTTAACTGCAACAGTAGTCATCTAGTGGTCAGGTGACTTTCTTCTAAATACATTTTAGATTTAGGTGAACTTCTTGCAACCATAATGCCTATGGTTAGTCAACTCCTCATAACAAGTAGGGATTCCTGCTGATGTCTCTAAGGATAATAAAGAAATATATTTAAGAAAAAAAAGTTGGTTTAGAGTAAGCATTAAGAACACTCCAAGTAGACCCAAGACTGAGGAAGACCACACAATTACAGACACAGTACTTCCGCTGGCAAAGACTTCAGGACGATGACTAACCCTTTCTTTCCACTGGTATTAAGGTCTTTGGAAGTTGCTGACCTTAATATGAACAAATGCTTGCTCCATTTTGGCTAAACTGGTAAACATAATTAGAGTAATAATAAACTGACTCCACATATAGGGCATCTTCTTTTTGCCTTCAACAAAATTTCAAGTGTAAAAGGACACAGTTTAACATTAGTACTTCCCCAATCTTTCTAGCAAGTGACATTTAAAGAAGGAAAGGACAGAACTAAGGACTGAAGGACAGAATTATCTTCTGCTTTGGGGACAGATGTGCCAAAGCTCAATTCTGCCTCCAAGCCTATCTTGGAATTGAACATTTTAAAAATATATTGTTACTGCAGTTTTTGATAAAAATCAATGGTATACTACAGGATGGTAAGAAAATACTTCTAACTAGAATAAAAAACCAAAAAAAAACCCCACCAAAACAAGCAAACAACTGATCTACCAGATCAAAATATCAAAGGTCTCAAAAAAAATATTTATTCTCACAGTTTTTGCCAGTTTTCCCATTTGAAAGAACCTTATTTAACCCTTAATTTAAATTCATTACAGGCAGAGACTTAACCATAAACACCACTGCCCCGTCCCCGCCCCCCATATTTTATACCTGCAAGGATTAAACCTATCTCGTGCTTTCAACAATTTTCCCTCGAGGTAAGGGATGATATTTACACTGCTATAACGCCTAACAGCTGAACAAACAAAGCCTACCAGAACAACTGAAATTAACTAGATCATCTAAGAACTGGGACCAGCTGTTCCCTGGTGACCAGGATAACCACATCACCAGCATAAATGGCAAGATTGAGCCAGTCTGGCTTATTCGAGAAGAATGACAAAGCAACAGGCATTCCTCTTGAATGAGAAGAGCCACACATTCACCATATGATTGCTCAGTGTTGTAAAGCATGAGGTTCAGGGGCCAGCGAGAACTAAAGATGAAGGCTTGAGCCTTCACCATGGCACAGAAATGAGACATGAAAATTTTCAGAGCTGCTCAAATTTCTTTGCTTTCTGTACGATTCTCATATTTGTCACATGTGGCAAACTTAGTTTCCGTGCTGAATCTCAAAATATCTTTCAGATGCATTCCCTCAAATCTATCCAGAGAGATAAAAACCTACCACACTTCACCCTCTTAGACCTGTCCTGTTTTACCACTAGTGCAACTGATAGAAGGTTAAAACCTTTTGAGTGCCTTAAACAAAGATCTTATTATAATATTGAATTGACTACTTCTCACTTCAAAGCTAGAGATGGAAATACAGGTATTTTTAATACCCAAACTAATCATGCAAGCTACTACAAGTTTAATGACTTCCTGCAATTTGTAATAGTAAAATTCCCTCTTTCTTTTTTGAAAGACAGCTGGAACTCAGCAATTTAAGTTTTTTCCCCAATCGGAACAAGAGTATGACTACCTTAATGTGACCACAGATGTATAAAGGAGCATGCTTTACTTACTGGATGCAAATATGATCATTTGATGGTTTGCATCAAATGAAGTCTCTCTTAGCATGATAATATATGCACACCAGAACCTTCAGATGATCTTGGTATAACACATTAATTGATTCCAACAAGAATAAATTAAAGGACCCAAAGACAAATGATTTCATTTCCAAAACCTTCAAATCACTACAGTCTAGAAGAACTCTGCTGCTGTATGTACCTTGCCACTCACCCAGGTGGGCATAATACAAATTCTGACTTCTGTGGTCATTTACAAGAAACCTCAAAACCACAAGGCCACACAGAACTTCAGTATAGGCTATAGAGTGATAAAACAATGCAGACTGAGCTGCAGCTTTAAGCTACTGTTTAACTACACTACAAATATGGCTATAATTGGTACACAGAAGAAAAAGGGGAACACAGCCATGAATGGCAGCGTTATATATGCAAGCAATATAGGTATGATTTCTGAATGAATTGGGAACACAAACATGAATCCTAGCTACGTATTCAGAGTAATCCAAAAATACTCATTTAAGTTGAGAAGCTGCACCTGTCACTGACTTTTTACAAAATAAAAGCTTAGTAACAGTTCTCCAGGAACACATAGTGACTTAATTGAAACTTCAGTCTTATTAAAAGTATACACATACCTCTCTAAAATAGTGTAGCTAGCTGCTTAATTTCAACACTGGAGGGGGGGAGAGGATGTGGAAACAATACAGTGTTTCACACTAATCCCTGTAATAATATTGCTATTAAAGAAAATTTTGGTTTGACCCCAAGCACCAAAGTGCCAGGCACTATACTGAGACACCATGAAATACACTTGGATGAACTCCAAGATTGAGAACCACCAGAAGAGCAATTGAGTGTTTAAGTGTTCATCTGTCTTCCTGACATAGTATGGATTCAGGCTCCCACAGACGAAAACATTCTGGCAACATCAGCAATAAACTAGCAGTCCTGGTTTCATTCCTTTAGTAAATAAATGGTAAAGTAAAATTTTACTTCATTATCCTACCTTGACTTAGAAGCCAGAGAAAGGTACAAAACAGGAAGTATGTATTTAAAATGGTGCTGCATAACCATGATTATTCAAAAAAGCATCACATTTATTCACAAAGATTTTTCTCTGTAAGAAAATAGTAAATACCAGGATTTAATTATGTAGTAACATTTAATAATTTAAATAACCCATACTAAATAATAGCATGTTTGTTCAGAAAATTGTTTCTACAACTTCCAGATGTGTAAGATCTGGTGATCTGAATTTCTGAAGCAGTATTAGGCCATCATAACCCAACTTGGGCCCTAAATTCCCAGCTAAAGCATTCTGTCTTGCAAACCAAACCTTACAACAAATCTTCAGTGTTTCTTATTTTATTACTTTTTAATATTAAAAAAGTTAAAAGTAGTAATAGCTGTTTATAATAAAAATCTTTGGAACCAATAAGGCACGAAATTCATTACTTAAATTCCACTTTCATTAATGAAGATAGTTTTATCACATTATTTACCCTATAGCTGATACCACCTAATATGGTCAGTTAGAGCTGGTCGGTTCAACAGCTCCAGGCTGAAATATAGTCCTATATAAACCAAGAAAGCAAGCAGATAATTAGCTTCACTTTTCTAGCTCATAAATAATAACAACTTATTGATAAATTCAGAAATATATTATGAGTCTAGAAACTACTTGATGGATCAAAGAACCCTACACAAAAGCTTTTATGCAGAGAAAAGAGACCCTAATAGAAACTTTTCTAATTGTATTAAATGAATGCAGTGTGACAAATCAAAATAGTATTCCCTTATTTAGAGCTTGTATGAGATTGGTTGTTCTGCTATGCAAATATTTGCTTGGTTGGGATTCTTTCCCTCTCTCCTTTCTTCCATAAATTCATATTTTATGCACCTCACACTACAGAAAAATAAGGTGAGTGCAATCAAATATTTGAAGTCTCAGCAGACACAAATAAAGCTTTCAGTGGGTAATTAACTACCTTGTTCTTTCTGTTTAGCACCTATACACCACAATTTCTGTGGCCTATTAAGACTAAGATGACTTCAGCAAAGGTGAATTCTTTAGTTCTCACCCAGAATGATGATTTAAGAGGTATTTTGTCTACACGCACACAAAAAAAAAAATAAAACCCCTACACACATGCATCAAGTAAAGGTCTGAGAACAGAACATGGACACAAATATACAAGCTCCCTTTGAAATTGTTCCCAGCCTATTTTGTTTTGCTTCCCCCACCCCCTGTCTGTAAAAAAAAAACTTTTTAGCTTTCCCCTGAGGTTCTCAAGCTGGAAGTGCTTTACAATTGCATTTAAATCAATAAAGAACTCATCACATCAGCATACTTGGTAAATAGCTATATCAAAATAAATACAATGCATAAAGACTGTTCAACTAAGTAACATATGCTACCACATACGTAAACTCAACCATCAAAAGGCTGACTTTTCCTCTGCAAAGGGAAGAGGTCTATTTAAGAATATAAATAAAGGTTGTATTTGAGTTAACGTTTACAAATATAACAGATGACAAATAATGCTACTTATAAACTAATAAATTTCAAAGCTTTTTTAATCAGCAAAATATGATTTACGACAAGTTCTCAGCTGCTAACAAGCTCTGATCAAAAAATGTTTTGATATTACAACTTAGTTTTTGGGGGTAGAGAGAGAGAAAAATCAACAAAGCAAATATATTCATGACCACTGCAATTTCAGGCTATAGCAACTGGTTTTGGTATTTTTTGACGTAAATAATATGGAATTGCTTGTATAACTTCAAATGTAAAACTTCTTCTGACAAGTGTGAAATGAAAGGTCTTACAAGTAAGGTCTTAAAAACATGTTTTGATAAGATAAATTGATGCTGTACTTTTTCTGAAAACGTTTCCTTTCTTCCCCGAAGAAAACCAGCAATTCAGCGCTTCAGCAAAGAGCATTACTTTTCAACAGACTACAAAAATATGCTTGAAGAAAACAGATTATGCAAGCTTTGCACAACCTAATCCATATTTTGTAACTGCAAGAATATACACAAAACTTCTGGATCTGGACTTTATCCACCAAAATGCCTGCATTGCTCTTTTTAAGCTAGCAGAGCTTTTGTCAACTGACTTGCATTTTGAAGGCACTTATCCATGGGATACTTATCAGTTAAAAATCCATATAGCACATCAAATTACAAACAAGACACCACACTTCAGCTTTAAAATACTTCATGCATATCTACAAGTTTCTTTTAAGCAATGACTCATTTGATTTAACTAGCTTTGATGATATGTTTCTGAAAACAAAAGAGAAAAGTGCTCCAGTTGTTTGTTTCTCTGTTGCTAGCTATGAGACACTGCCACCAGGTGGAGATAACTTAACAAGCTACTTATTCATGTATAGAGACAGCAAGAGGAATTCCACACTCGAAAATTATTGTAGATGAAACAATTAATAAAAACAGAACTTGATATTGCTTGACTCTGGCATATACTTTGTACCTACTGCTAATATTAACATATATAGAGATCAAAACTGGATTAAAAAAAATATTCTGAAAATCTCAATTTGATCTTAAAAATTCAGAACATACAGAAATTCAGTATAAAGGCTCAGCTGCAGTCACCAAACTAGAGAACCAGGTACAATCCTGCAGCATTATATTATTCTGCCTGAAGGAGGGTGTGTACATGTGAATGACAGCTTAACAGAAACAAAACAACAAAATAATTTGAATCATGAGACTGGTTAGACAGAACTGCTACTTCCCTGCTTTCCGTAAGGAACCAGACAAGTGTGCATCTCCAGTGATAGCAGTTAAAAGACTCCAATTCTCAAAGACAGTACATGGCTACTCTCTTCACAAAGACAGATTATAGTTGTTACATGGGAATAGTACATTATTTTCCTTAATGTCTGTCACACCACTGTCACTATATATCTTTGCAACGCCATATGCATTTTAAGGGGAACACAGATAGCTTTGGGGGAGGGGGGGGAAACAAACCTAAAAACTAAAAACCAAACCATAAGCAAATACAGCGTTTGAATGATGTAGTAGAGTCACCCTGCCCTTTTCATGATCTACACTAGCAATGCAATCCACTCACATGCATCACCCCTGCCTCAACAGGAAGGAGGCGAAAGCATTTCTTTCTGGATGTAACTAATGAGAACAAGATGGAAAAGGCAAAGGCAGCTGAGACACAAGAAAGAAAACATATCAGCATGTGATCCTCTAGAGATTTCCAGTTAAAGGCACTGCAGTATCTAGAAAACACTGTCATCATTGTAAGCTTCCTTCTTTTCCAAGGGCATACACCAGTAGAAAAGATTTGCTATCAGGAAGTTCATGAGGCTTTAGGCTGGTGAAGTTCACAACTGGCTCCATGCCAAAACAGAACTAAAAGCATCAAACCTCCAATTTATCTTTACTACAAATTGCATAGTAAAGCAAGGATGGAAACAGTTCCTCATATGAAAAATTAAAGTTATTTTTACATATCTAGCTGTGGATTTACATAATTTTTCAGACAGCATTACACAAAAAAAATAGAGCATCAGTCTTTTCATATTTAAGGTGTCATTTCCTATTCTTCATTACACTTTAGTTTAGTCTTTCAGGCCTTCAGAGAAAGTCATGTCATCTTCATATGCAACTGCATTGAAAGCACCAGATTTACATTCTTTTAAATTAATCTTTCTGTAGCATTTATTTGAGAGTCTTCTTTTTGCTTTGATTTATAATATAAAATCTCCTCTCCAAGCAGAGAACAAAATATAAAATAAATTGGTATCATAAGAGATATGAAGATATGATATGAAGAAATACCCATTTTAAAATACAGAATTATGACTAAAATGAAGAATAAACTATCAAAGTGAAGGCTGTATGTTTCAGAGGTGTTTTTAAAAGCAGCATATTATTTCTAAATTAAAAGTGTCTTGCTGAATTAAACTTAGCCTACTAATGTTTAGAGAATGCAGGTAAAAATCCTGTGGCTAGTATTTTGCAAAAAGCTAAAGATTCAGATCTAACAAGGAATCATTGATGAGATATATAAACTAAGGATATATTAAACTGGAGTCATGATGTCATTTAATGATTCAATGTCAGCCTGGAAAAGTAGTTGAACATGAATCAGAACTAGAAACCGATGTTCTCAGGAACTTGCAAACACTCAGTCTCTATTAAGTACTAAAATAATAGGTACACAGGGTTGCAATGTGAAAAGTAGTTACATGACAACAGTGATAAATTAGCATCTTCTAATCCTGAAAAAGCTCACCTGCCTCAGAAACTGTCATCTGTGCTTTCTTATGCTATACCAGCCTCCAAGGTTAACGCTCAAGCACAAAGGCATTCAAGCAATTACCAGGTGGTGAACAAGGCTCAACAGAACTGGGGGAGGGGGAGGGGGGGAAGAACTGAAAAAGTCATCTGCCACAAGCTGTAACTACAAATAAATTATCTACTTTGCCATATACAGGGATACTTTGATGTACTTCCAAATCATATAAACTTAGTATTAGTAGAGGCATCAATTTCTTTCCTCCACTGATTACAGTAACACATGTCAGATGTATACTATTAGAGGAACGTGACCAATATTGCATGATTTTTGTATATGTGTGTTAACTATTGAAATCCAAATGACAGAACAATAGAATTTTAATTTACAGCCTAAGCATCTTTCACTTGCATGAGCAGAAGACCTATAAATCTAAGGAGGAAATGCTTGTTAAGCTACAAGATCTTCCACTGCCAAGAATACTGCTGCTTCAGAAAAAAGGATATGAAACATTCCAAACTAACATCTCTTTCTGTTTGTCCTTTCTTTTTAAAGAATGTATGAAACTAGACTTTGACATGTTGATTGTCAGTCACTTGCTGGCACTAAAATTCTCACGATTCTACGATTCAGGCAAAGTTGCTTCTCTAGCATTAACTGAAACCATACACAGAAATTAATGACATTACAATAGGAAGGAATGCAAAAATTTGTCAGGCACTTTAGATGTGTCAAATGTGGATGTCTGAGTTCCAGCAACTGTATCTGGCCCTCCCAATACAAACTGGTAGAATCTGGTTAGTTATACACACCACTAATGCCAAAATGTGGACTACTTCCCGCAATGAACAAACACAAATTAAGTACTTGTTGCAAAGCTCTTACAGCCCAGGAAATTACCATCTAAATTTCAGACTCTGAATCCTTCATGATATATGTCTATTTATGGTGTCTTTTTTAATCAATGCATTTTTCTATTACACTCTACTATACTCACATAATTCCTGTAAATTAGAAGGCATTAATTCTGAGGTCCTTTATGTAAAAAATGTTCAAGAAAGAAAAAAATCATCTGTTTTTCCCCACTTCTTCCACCTGTAATAATTTGCCAGATTCAAGTCATTTTATAATTAGTTTATGACAAATTAATGGAATTGGCAATTACGAATACTTTACAGACAGTACAGTGATTCTACAGCACCTTATTAATTGCTTAAAAACACACACAAAAGTAACAAGTAAAATTTTGTGTCTTCAAGATTAGTCACTTTCTTATATCATATCTGCAGAGAATACAAATACTGATCATTTGATTTCATGCTTTCAGTGACAGCTTGGTGAAGTTTACTTGGCTATGACTTCTCTAAATACCAGATTCCCCTTTAAACATCCCCAGAATGTTTTTTTTCAGTTCCATGGAAATTTATCTTTCTAATGATCTCAGTTTCTATTATTTCCGCTGCTTATTCTGTGAAATCCAAACATTTAGAAAGCATTTCTTTCGGTGCATAAGAGTAGACTCTACATGCAAATCTTCAAGGTACTAATGAAATGCTACCTTGTTTTAATCTCAGATTTTGAACTTAATTCACCATCACTAACTCATAACAAGAACATGACAAGAGTGAAAAAGAGTTCATTCTCATTTCAAGGTAAATCATTGCACAGATTTTACACATCTGAAAGTTCTAGAAACAATTTCCGGAACGAATTGCTATCATTTAGTATGGATGATTTAAATTATTAACTGTTACTTCATAATTAAATCCTCAATTTAAATGTACTTTTTATTTACTAAATACAAACTTAAAAGAGTAATATCAGGGTTTAATTTCAAAAATAATCAAGAACGCAGGAGAACAGCATGTTTCAAGTAAAAATTCTAGTGGACTTTAGTGGCACAGCATTACAACATCCCTCTCAACTCCTCTTTACCTCTTTCTTAAAAACACTTGGATTTATACAACTATTATTTTAAAGGCTGTTTCACATCTTCCTTGCTCTTTATGGATGAAAGTAATCGTCACATTTTCAGACCAAAATTGTTCAGGCAGTTAAAGCTCATTTCTTCCTGCACCAAACATACTTTAACTTAAAGAAAGAATAATTCTCCCTCCTTTCACTCTGGAATTTGAGACTCTAAATATATCTTTACTTTAAATTAAACAAGCCCACATTCTCTCATGCCCTGATGCCTTCTTTGTCATCTTGCACCAAACACTTAGTCTTGAAAAAGGATTACCAGACTTGTATACAACATAAGAACAGATTTCATTGGAATCTTGGACAATGGCATAACTACAGAAATAAAATTATCTGTATTTGAAAGCTATATGAGATACAGATATATATACATACACATATATATACAGCTTTGCACACCACTAATGTTAGAGCAACAAGCCTCTAATGGCCAGAGATCTTTCTTCCACCTTTTAAACAATGGTACAGCATTTGCCACCAAATCTTCAGTTTCACTCAAGAACACAGAATGGAGATTATCTGCTCATTCATTTTGGCTTCCACTCTCAGTGCAGAAATCTTCCTCTCATTATCCCCACCATTCAGTTTCTCTCTGCCCTTTTTAATACCTCCTTCCCCTCCTTACAATATCTTGGCATTGCAATAATTTCAAAGATCTGGGATTAAAGAATGCATGGGATACCTCAGAATGTGTTTCATGGTCACCAGCATGCTCAAGAAGAAATACAAAAAGTAGCAGTAGGAAATTATGAAGGTGATTTGAGACTACAGAAGGAGCTGGGCTGTAAGTATATAACACAAGTCAAAGATGTCATGCATAACACGTAAGAATTAATAGATTTCTTGGTTTATATATCTCAAATTGGTTTGCTTCCCAAGGCTCACAGATCTTCCCCAATAACATGAGAAGGCCCTGTCTTCTACATGTACACTGGGTAAGTGGAAGGTAAGCAAACAAATCCCACTCATGACTCACAACCACTATTCTACAGATACAAATTGCATGACAAATATAAAACATTCTGACTCATGTATGAGGGAAACCACTGTCTGAAGTCCCTTTTTAAACGGGAAAAATAAAATAAAATAAAAAAAATGTGTAAAAAGGAAATAGGGGAATGAGGGTGGGGGTGGCACAGGCAGGAAGAACAAGTGCTGAAGGACTGGGACTGTAGACTCACAGCCTGTACTGTTAGGTGCAAACATGACTTTCTGGCATATGTTACACTACTGTCAATAAATTGAAAGGTAATATTTTATTCCACAAACCTATACAGAAAGTCTATGATTTCTAACTATGCAAAGATCCTCATCATTTCCTTAAAATACCTTTTATTTTAAAAGATAAGAAAGAAGATTTTTTTTCACAAGTTTCTTTGCATTTAAAATTTCACCCAGCAGGATAGTCCACTGTCAATCGTTGCAGTTGCTATTCTATTTCAAAGCAAACGTCCTGTACGATCCCAATTTGTGCTTTCCAGAGGGTTTTGTTTGGTTTTGTTTTTTGGTTTGTTTGTTTTTTGGTTTTTTTTTTTCTTTTTTGGGGGGTTTTGGGTTTTGTTGTTGTAGTTGTTGTGGGTTTCGGGGTTTTTTTTTTGTTTGTTTTTATTTTTTTTTTTTGAGGTGGCTGTTTTTATATATTACAATATAAATTCCCTCCTCATTAGATTGCTGACATTTCATTGCATGGTTTCTCTTTGCTCTGCCTAATAGGACACTCAATCCTTTCACTTACTACAACTTGAAAATAGCAGGGCTTAAATGAGCCAGCCAACAAAAATAACTCTGCATCTCTGGAGAGTTTTAGCGCCTGTCACCACTGAGAGAAAACAACTGAATCTCTTATGCAAGATATTGAATATGACATCTATTAAAATAGCCTGGTTTTTCTCCATTTCTTACCAGTATTTTCATGTTACGCTTGAGATACAATATAAAAAAAATACACCTTTTAAATCAAAGGTTAGAGGGAGAAAAAGTCCTACAGATACTAAAACTTCAGTTTGAAATTCAAAACTTTTCTGACGTGTTAGCTGATCCAAAATGTAAGGGGGAGAGAATAAAGGTCTACATGAAGCATGAGGAACTAATTAAGTGCACGGTGGTTTTAAAATATTTATAGCAAACCGTTCACATTTCACTTCCAGAAAAAAGTTTGCCAAATAGATGGGCAAACCCTGAATATCAGATTGTTCTCATTTGGTGCAGTTTGTGAATAAAAAAAAAATGTAATCCGAAAATGTATATCTGAGGAGGAAGAGCATCATTAACTCACCCCTCTAAACTGCGATTTTGCACCTTGCTCTAGACGATAATTTTCATACTCTCAGGTTCTCTGAATCAGTCAAGGCATTTTTCTTTTTTGTTTTTTTTTTTTGTTTTGTTTTGGTTTTTTTGTGTTTTTTTTAAACAAGTATCGCAGATATTCTAAAGAGCTCAAAAGAGATTTCATGTAGGGTTGGGGGTTTGGGAGTTTCGGGGGCACAGGAGTTTTTCAGAGAAAGGAGAGGAAGCAGTTGTTCTGCTTTTCACATGAGAAACAGAGCTTAAATAATGAATTATATAACCCTTTATTGAAAAGTACCTGTAACCATAATTTCATCAGATAAGTTCATTACCCAGCAATCTGGCATGTTTTGATTTTAAGAATCATCTAAGTATTTTTGCCTACCTAAAAATCCCTCCTAGAACTGAGGGGTTTTTTTCTAAATTCTCTCAGTAGTTTTAAGAGCCTGAATGTTTTAGATACAAAATGTACAGTACTTTCATTTGGGCTGTTCCTGCCTTTTAAACTAGCTGTTAACTAGTCAAGAAACAATGAACTGTATTTGTTACAGCTGACACATTCAGAAGTTAATCGCTGACATAGATTTGGCAGCTATCCCAGTACAGCGAAAAAAGAATGTATGGATTAAAGCTACTTTGCATTCTGGTCAGAAAGACACACTAGTAACATGACAACAAACTTTGCACTGAAAAAGATCCCTCTTTTAGAAGGCTACATTAAAGACTGGAGATTAAATCTTGTTTACCAAAGTGACAGATTTGGTCTGTAAAATCAACAGTGAAGATTAGAAAAACCAAGGTACATATTACAGGCAATAAACTGTAATTTCTAATAAAGTAACTGTTCTCGTCAAGCAGCTTATTTAAACATAAGGTAATAAACGTTTTCATTTAAAGTATCTGTTTTGTTAAAGCTACTCACATCATTTTCAAGAAGTATTTAAATGACAGACAAACTTTAAAGCATTTACAGCGTTCATCTTTCTCAAAAAATTAGAGAGCCCCAGTTAGAGAGCTAAGTAAAGACTGGAGAAATTAGAAAATATGTACTGATGATCCAACTGAATAGAGAAATTACAAATATTCTCAAAAAAAAAAAAAAAAAAAGAAAGCCCCTGTATGCCTGACCAAGTTGCATTGCCTTTCTGTATAGAGTTACCGAGTAGTAAATGCTATCAATATTAATTATAATTTAACTTGTTTGGGTCAGTATAGGTTATACGTTTCTTCATCTGAGTATTCCCCATGCAAAGGGAGCCAGAAGCACATTTGTTTCAGCCCTGTGAAATGCAGAAGAGGAGCAATGCATCTTAGACTGTGCTAATGGACCTCTGCAGAACTAGTATGGAGCCACCTGATTGTGCCTCTCATGCTATCACCATGGCTGCAGGCATGGAAGCTTCCCAAAGCACTCATTTCAGTACCTAAGTGAGAGGATGCTGAACAAAATCCAACCACTACCAAAGTTAAATAGAAGTTATGTTATTGACTTCAAAGTACCAACTATATATATCCATTTGAAAAGTGCATCATCATTTCAGTAAATCATCTGGGGAAGAAGTATGAATATTCATACATACTCAGAAGAAGGTGGTGATTGATTTTATGAATTCACGAAATATGATTGGTTTAAAATATGTAATTTCAACAGCCCTTACACACAGGTTTAAAGCTTCTGCTGAAATGTGGAGTTGCAAGCTCCCTACATTGCCAATGGTTAAAACAAAGAAATTCTACTGCATTAAAATACATCGTTATACATAAGTTACCTACATGCAAGTACAGCTGCATTCTCTGTAAATCTCTTTTTTTACAGTCCCCTTATTGTTCTTCCACTATTCTTTTCCAAGTCTTTGAGACATGACCTTAAATAAATCATGCTGCTGTTTATATAGCTAATCCAATTTACAGCAATAGATAACCTCTTATGTGTACAAACAATTCAGGGAACATAAATTTTGCCCCTCTAATTACTCCATTCTCTCATTTGTGCTAAGGGATCAAGGAACGTGTGTTTCAATCAGCATTTCAGAGCACTCTCATATTTTTAGTGTTGAGCAAAGAATCCACACAGCTTGTACCAGCATTTGGCGCCCTCTAAAATGCTCACTCAAAATGTTTGCTTAAGTAACATTATTGCCTTTTTTTTTTTTTAATGTTAACAGATTACAGAACTGCTATCATTACTTTACTGCTTCTGTATTTGAAACTAATGCCACCAGTAATTAATTTAGCTTTTTTGTACTAGTATTTCAATGTGTTTGGGGATCTTACAAAGACAGCTATGTAACACCATGCCACTTCTATTTGAAAGGAAACAAAACTCAGGAAGACTAAAGGAGGTCTACCTTAATCTCCAAAACCAGATACAAAACCCTAAGACTGCAGAAATCCAGTCTGGCAATTTTAGTAAATGCAATTTGCAAGAAAGAAAAAAGAGCTTAGTCAGATTGTGAGCCTATCAATACTGACAGAATCTTTCTCACCCAATGTCATCTACTGAAAGTATTATCAGTCCAGCATTCACAACCAGACTTGAACACAAAAACACAGCCTGTTTGGCCATGGAAAGAAAACTATTTGGTTATTCACTTTCATTCTTCAAAGACATAAACAATGACAGCTACTATTTCAAAACTACAAAAAAGTAACCTCTGATGCAGTGTCTGATTAGTGAATAGGGTACATAAACATTTAAACACAGATCTTCCGGAGTCTCTAAGATGGTGTCCTGGATTCAGCAGTAGCAGTCATTTTTTCTCCTTCTTAGTAGCTGGTGCAGCGCTGTGTTTCTAATTTGCAGTCTGGGAACAGTACTGATAATACCAATGTTTTTAGCTACTGCTTAGAATGTTCACATTAATCAAGGACTTTCTGAGTCTCATGCTCTGCCCTGGGAGGAGGGGGAGCCGGGAGGAATCAGAGACTGGACACCTGACCCAAACTAGCCAAAGAGGTATTCCACATCATAGCACATCATGCCCAGGATGTAAACTGGGAGCTACCCGGAAGGGCTAGCTCTATCTCTCTGCTCGGTTGGTGAGTGGTGAGCAATTGTATTCTCTTCCCTTGTTATTTCCCTTATCATTATTATTATTGGTGGTAGTAGCAGCGGTTTGTGTTATACCTT
>WYDI02039422.1:0-19336 GCA_009867235.2 Psittacus erithacus
GTAAGGGTGGTGAGGCACTGGAATGGGTTGCCCAAGGAAGTTGTGAATGCTCCATCCCTGGCGGTGTTCAAGACCAGTTTGGACAGAGCCTTGGGTGACATGGTTTAGTGTGAGGTGTCCCTGCCCATGGCACAGCGATTGGAACTAGATGATCTTAAGGTCCTTTCCAACCCTAACTGTTCTATTATTCTATAATTCTATCTCCATGGATCAACCTGTTCAGACAGCGAAAACCATTCCAAACCTCAGATTTTAATTGACCACTTACAGAAATCTGTACTGGAACTGTAGAGTAAATCCAGCCACAAAAATCCTGCTCCATATACTTACACATACATGCAAATACAACATACCAGAGCAAGCATCACAAAAATAACTTGTGGACCATAACTTAAACCACAGTGTTTCTGTACAAGTATGTTTGTCATTAGGCTATTGCGTTGGAGATGGCTGATGCAGTCACTAGCTACAGTCATGAGAAGATGTATGGCAGTCTTCAGGGAGAGCTTTGGGCTCAGGATTGAGGGCTGATCGGAGCATTCTCTCTCCTCGTCTCAGTAAATTATTTCATGCAGTTACATGTGGCTGACATCTTTTGCTGGCTATCTGCATGCAATTCCTAGCCAAAAGCCTTCAAACATGGGAACCCCTATGCCTGATGGGAATTTGGATTCTGTGATGGTGACAATGTGTAACATTTAGTTTCCAGTTCTGCTAAGTTGAAGTGATGGTACCCATGTCCTTTTTTTGGGTCTGTTTTAATCCTTATTGAAGGATTTTGCAGTGACTCCAAAGTATTTTTAGATTGTCTGTTCCATTTGGATACAAATGGACAAGTTTTATCTACTGTGTCTTTTTTCCCCTACAGTTATATGAAACAGGAATTAAAAAACCTTAAGGGAAAAGGAAGGAAATTATGGCAAGTGTTTAATTATGAATACTGCCTGTATAAATTAATATGAAAAAAATATTCATTACTGTAGGCTTGTATAATTTATGTTTAACAGGTAAAATATGCTATTTCAGGGAAGAATGTGATATGATAATAATATCAATTTACCTGAGATTCATTATGGGAAAATTTGGATACAAAGATAATGTTACTCTTGAAGTTTGTTCCAACTTTTTTTGTCTGTACTGTGTAGCTATATAAACATCACTTTATAGGCAATAAATATTTTCCATATTTTTAGGAATTGAGAGTAATTATTACTCTTTTGCATTCTTTGCTGTTAGCTGTACAAGTAGAAGTTCAGACAGTGTAGGCTATAGATGACATTTAGTGATTAATCACAGAGTCATGGAATTCTTGATGTTGGAGGGGACCTCTGGAAGTCATCTAGTCTAAACCCCTACTCACAGCTAAAGCAGGTGGCTTGGTGTCATATCCAGTCAAACTCTGAATGCCTCCAAGAATGGAGACTCTACAATCTATCTAGAAAACCAGTTCCAATGTTTGACCACCCTCTGAATTAGAATGTAAATTTCATAGATCATAATCTTAAACCTTGTAAAGGCTTTGTCACACAGAATACATATAGCCAGTTTTCTAACTGCTTCATTTTGCAAACAGAATGAGTTTTAATTGTATGTAATCCATCTACTATGGGGAGGTTTTGAGGCAGTATTGATACAGATAAAGTGGTGTTAAACTTCTTAACCATTCTGGCGGTTTGACCTGCTACATGTACATTTGCATTGCCATATCTCTGCTGTATTTACCGTTACGATAGCTTGTTATTGCCTGAGACATAATAGACAAAATGGAAGACTGTATCCTACTGAAGTCCCATTTGAATCCTCCATATAGGTTCTCAGTATTTCAAATGGCTTTTCTTAGAATTTAAATAAACCAAGCGGGGGGCTAATTTAAGACTGCGGGAAGCCCTGAATACTGCGTGCACAAACAGAGTAAGTCTGTTTTATATATGCAGTGAGTCCATTCTGTACTTCACCCAGCCTTTTCCCTCTGCAGAGAAGACAGAGTCCAAATGACTGGGGGTATGTCCTGTCTCACTGAATATTTGTGCTTTGTGCTGTCCAGTCCCAGAACCTTTTTACCTTATTGGCATAGATATAGCCAGTGAGGGTGACTCAAGGGTAAATATAACATGAATGCTGAAAAAGGGATTGTAGATTTTTGCGTCTAACCAATTCCTTGCCTTACACATTTGCAGATAGAATCCCATCAGTGAAGATCTCGGTCTCACTGATTCCTGATGCCTTTTTATTTTAACTCATATAGACCTTGCGCACTTTGCCTCTAAGGACAGGTTATGCTGGAGAAAAGATTCACGCTTTCCTACCTTTGCCATTGCACTAGCAGCAAATCTGTTTTTCTACTGGGTCCTCATCAACAAACGAGTTCATTTGGGTGAATACATCGAAGTTACAGAAAAGTTTAGAATCACTGCAGTACCATTAATGGTAACAGGGCTTTATATAGCACAAAGTAAGATGTTGCCAGCAATACTTTTGTTTTTTGGGTTTTTTTTTCAGTAGATAGAGAAAACAGGTTTTAATGTTACTGGTCTACTTAATATAAATATTTAGCTGCTTATTCTGGTTTAGATTGCTGTGTGGGAATTCCTTTCTGATTTCATGTCTCCATTTTTCACTTCTTGGCTTAGCAAGTATTGGAGATGCTGTGGTGGCAGCTTATTTTCTCAGGGGAGACAGTTTATCAGGCCATTTGACAGAGACTTCTCTGGTTGATTAAATTGTGTCAGCCACTTCAGAGCAGAAAGTCTTTTGGCTAAATGGTGAATGAACATGACACAGGTTTTTGAGGATAGAAGCCATGAAACAGTGAAAACCTTGGGATTCCTCAAGTATGACAGATTTTCCAAAATACTGACAAGTTAACATATCGCGCTGAACAAAGGCAGTATTTGAGACAGGGACTAGTGTTTGTATTTAAGGAATGCTTCTGAGAACAAAATATTTTAAACATCTTGCATCAGCTAATGATGTATGATTTATTTCTTCTGCAGATTAAACCAATAGCATTACCTGTGCACCTTCCAGATGGCAATTTATCTATAATAAGCCACATGATATCAAGTATGCTATAAATCAGACATACATTTTTGGTTTTAAGTTTTCCATTCTAACAGTATATACAAATTCCAAGATGTCTATGTTCAGTTAAAGCTGAATGTGTGTAGCAAAACTCTGGTTAATCAGGTGTGATTTGAAACAGTTTCTGTCTTGATTTAGAAACTGTGAATTTAAACTAAATTTGTATGGTATGGCAGTAGGCTGAATTTTTCCAAAGTATTCTTAAGGAAGAGAATGACAATGTATTGCTATGCATAGTTGTTTTATGTTAGTGAAATACAAAGAAAAAATGTTATATAACATTTAGAAAAGTTATATGATGCAATGCATATGCATCATAGATAATGTGGTAAAATGACACTTAATCCAAGAGTTATTCAGAAAAAAATCTCAGAATCACAAAGTATCACAGAGATTTCTAAAACAGTGGAGTGTTTTGAATGGAGAGTTTGAGCAATCAATTCTGTGAACAGCTAATGAAGCCTAATACATAATACATAGGTTACATGTAATAGGTGAATACATAAAGCCAACATACCAAATAGATTTCTGTACTATATTCTGTAAATTTTTTGTAGCAAACTTGAAAATAGAACAAAGTAATATCTCACATATATCTTTCATGTACCTTTGGTCACCCTGCCGTGGCAGATGGAGGGATGTACTATGGCTATGGTCCTTACCAACAAGCTCCATTACACAAGCAATATGTATAACAAATCCAAGCAATATCACCTTCTTTGGAATTGTGATACTTCCTACATAGTAAGACCATAATAGTTTAACTATGCAAGAATGGAGCAGTAAAGTACTGGATATGAAACAGAAAAGATAACAATACTTTGTTTCTCCATGCTTCTCAGGACTTATTTAATGGAGAAGCTATTACTTACAGTGATGAGCATTCGAAGTGGTATAATTTGAGAAAGGGATATTAGTAGAAGTTTATAAAAGTTGCTTATCTAAGTTTTAATTTGATTTCAGCTCAACTCCTAATTGCCATTGCTGTGACAGCGTGTACATGTAGGCAGATGTTACAAAACCGGAGAGATTAAAAGGCTCTGCAGATTTTGCAGGGTCATCCTTTAATTAAATTCTTTTTATATGACCTTTTCTATTATCTTCACCTAAAAACTTGTCTATTATAGGAGAAGCTCAGGAAAGACAAATGCGTTCTCATCATTAACTGAAACTGAGTAGACGTAGACTCTGACAACTGCAGAATTAGCTCTATGCATGAAGACAACACCGATGATGGTGTGTATTCTCTCTGTATATAAGTAGATAAGTAGATAAGTATACAAGTATTAACTCCGAAGATTTGTATGATCTTATTTGGAACTGTGTTGTGGAGAACTTTGAAATAATAGTGATAAATCTTACAGAAAGGCTTACACATTAAAGCAAATAATGCTTAAATAGCACCCAGAAAAAAAATACAAAGCTCAGGTAATTCTCAGAGTGCAGATGAGGCATAGGATAATGTTGAAATACTACTTTTTTTCTGTAATGAATCAATCACACATGATTCCAACGTCAAAGTCAAGAGCTAAGATTAAAAAATGAAACTGAAAAATCTCTCTGACATATGATATGAATTACTTCTTCAGGGAAAGGAAGTATTTGTTTGGTTGAATAATTCTTGAACACTGTATATCTTCCACTGGCAAATTAAAATAACAAAATTTAGAGAGAAAGAAATTTTTTTAGTCATGTAGTTAATTCCTGTGGCTGCCATATCTTACACTATACAATATATTTTCCTCATATACCTTGTATTTACACTTTTTTAGGGATGAAGTTTCTAAATCAACCTTCAGAGTTGATTCTGCAGTTTTGCACTTTGCGTGAGCAGTAATTTCTTTGGATAGTTATTTTTTTCTTAAACTCAATCAACAAACGTTGTGTCAAATGACACTGAGGAAAAACTGCTGAAAATGAAGATGGTTCCCCCTTTCCTGGCAAACCGAATGCACGTTTGTTTCACGCACATCGTCCCCCGGCTTTACATGCTTTTACGGAAAGTTCCACTAGATGGCCCCAAACTTCTTCCGAATGCGACCCTTACTATTTCAAGACGTATTAAAGAGGCGCGCAGACGTAAATATTTGCTCCCGGCTGAAACTTGACACACCGCAAGGACTTGCCCCAGGCTGGTATTTTGTTTTGTCTTGTTGTTCTGGGTTTTTTTGCCCTTTTTTCGTTTTTTTTTTTTTTTTTTTTTTTTTTTTTTTTTTGTTGGTGTGTGTTTTGGGGTTTTTTTGTGTGGTTTTTTTTTGTTTGGTTTTCTTTTTGTGGCTGGTGTTTTTTTTTTTTTGCTTTTTTTTTGTGTTTTTTTAAATTTTTTTTTGCTTTTGTGGGTTTTTTGTTTGTTTGGCTTTTTTGTTGTTGTTGTTTTTCTTTGTTTGTTTGTCATGTGGTTTTTGTTTACAAAACTTGTATACAAGTTCCTGGAAAGCATTTTGCTTGCCACAGTATTCTTACCTGTACAGGAAATTTTATTATGCCTCTTACATAATAAGCAGGTGATTAAAATATGTTCCCTTAGTCTTGAAGCAACAAAGTATATTATTATATTGCACATTAAAATAAAGCAGGGAAGAAAACTGTTCTCTATTCAGCACTTAAATCCTAGCTGCATAAAGAATAGCTAAATTAATAATTAATTTTTATTCAGTTTAAATTATGCTAGATCCATAATGATACACAGAAGCAGCTTCAGATTCCTGTTTGATATAAATAGATGATTTATTAAAAGTTACTTTGTTGTTGAAGAAGACACAGAAGATACTTTCTAAAGAGCAGATTTGTATGACTGTCAGTGTGGAATGGCTAGATTGCAAAAACCCTTCTAAAACAGAGGGTTTTTTTCAGCTGTCTGTACAATCCCTTTTTAACTTTACAAGACACAGCAACCTGCTTGCAAAATGCTGGACTCCGAAGTTTCTTTTTATATATTTATGAGTTGTTTCAGGTTCTAAGTTTCATTGTTGTCTTGGGTGAGAGACTGGGTATAAGACTGAACACTTGATAACAATTATAAATAGTACAAAGTAGCTGGAAATGTTTACCTGTACGGTAAACATGTAAGTTTGTTGTGTAATAGGTGAATATAGTAGGTGAAATGTAACAGGTAAATGTAATGAAAGAATGTAATAGGTGAATTTGCAAGGAATTTTCAGTTGAGTTGCAATAATAAAAGAGTGAAAAAGATTTAATGAGTAAAAATTAATGAAAATTGAATGAAAATTAAATATTAAGATTGGTGTTGAAATTGAATGAAAATTAAATATTAAGATTGGTGTTGTTAGTGATGGAGAAAAGGGAAGCATTTTAATATTTGAAGGGATTGTGAGTTATGGATAATCTTTAGAAAGCGTAATAGAAACTTAAACATGAAGTAATGGGAAGAAGGGAAGAGTTTCAAACAGAAAGGATGTGTAATGCTAGGGGCTAAGGAAGGTATCTTTACCAACTGAGTTTTTTTAAATGACAAAATGTAGGTTTTGGTAAGGAGATAGTAGTATTCAACATAGAAGATGAAAACAATCTAAGTATTTTTCAGTTGGTTTAGTGAAATCCGGATTTAGGAGAAGTTTATGTTGAAAGGGGAAGAAAAATAGAAGAAAGAAGAGAGCAAAGAAAAGGTAAAATTGGAAAATAAGACATGGGTTTAGGTAATTTGTCATGGATACAAAATCACACAGAATGGCAGAATTGTTGAGACTGGAGTCTCAACAGTTTAAACCCTGGATGACCGACTAAAGCAGTTACTCAGCACCATATCCCATCAGGTTCTGAATAGAATAGCTCCAAGAATAGAGACTGTGCGATCTTTCTGGGTAACCAGTTCCATTCTTTGACCACCTTTTCTGTAAAAATTTTTTTTCTTATGTTTAAGTTGCATTTCCTGTCTTTCAGTTTGTACCCATTGTCCTGTGTCTACATATCACCGCAGAGAGTCTGCTTCCTTGACTCTCTCAGTCAGGAATTTATACATACTGGTAAGATTCCCCTGAGTCTTCACTTCTCCACACTGAGCAATTATTTTGGCAACTTCTCACAATCTCATATACACTCCAATGCCTTCCTCATCTTTGTGGCCCTTTGCTGGCCTTGCTCCAGTAAGCACATGTCTCTGTTGCACTGAGGAGACCAGAACTGGACACAACATGTAATGGATTTCAATAAAGAAAACAGTTGCTTTGCTATCTGTTTTAATGAGCTGTACCTTATGTCTGCTAGGAACCATGAGAACTTCTTTGGACAACATGAAGAAAATGTAGCTGAAGTCTGCAAGACAGTATGTTTCACTGTTGTCTCATCTATCATGCCAGACAGCCATATTAAGGATATGATCCTGCATTTTTTTGAATGAGTTTTAAATTTTAATGAAATAGACTAATGTTTAAAATGAGCTATTGAAATCTAAGTGGCAGTACTAATAATGATCCAGGTTACATAATTTCATCAAATTAATTAGGTTTGTCTTTTTGGGTTTTATTACTTTCTTTACTAAAATGAAATTACACTCTTTGCATCTTGGTACTGTTTTCCCTAATGCAGAGATGATCAAGTTACCTATGAAATTTCTTATAGGGAGGTTTAGTCGGAAAAGCTTGCCATAATTAATGAAAAAAGAATGTCTTCATTTAAGAGTTGCTCACAGGTAAGAGAAACTATCAACAATTTAATATGGCTAGTAAAATTGCTCAATCTGGCAGTTTCTCACTCTTATTCATATATCATTTACACAGCATGCATCAGATTATGATGCTCTACTGTTTGATTATATATGGAATACATGAAGAACAGGCCATTATCAAAAGCTTTTTTTCAAGCTTCTGAGTTAACACTCCTTAAAATGAATATTCAGTTTTCTCCTGTGGATGTGGCCACAGTGTAGTCAATCATACAAGAACTGAGTTCATATTTCCAGGCAGCTGGAACCATAAGTTCCACTAATATGCAATTGCATCATACTATGACACTGTGCTTCCCCAACCCTATCACCTGACCTTTGTTTCCTGTAACTCTGCTGAACTGACATCCATCAGTGGTGATCATAATAGATGTGTCTGGTTGTGATGGCTACATCCGACTCCAAGTGGATTTTGGAGGACACAGATAATAATACAATAGTCAAGGGCTAATCTGAGCAATGTGATCCCCCCCCCCCCGTTACTGCTGGTAAAGGGCTGACTTAAACCTGTTTTGGGATGCAAACCTGACTATGAGTCAATTATCTTAGTCCATAAATAGTGGACAGCCCAGGGCCTGTTGAGCTCTCCTGCATAGCAGTGGGCTGCAGAACAGGGTCTCCCCTTGAGCAGGGACTTCTCAAGGTCACTTTTAGAGGTTGAGAGGTGCCTTGCTGCAACAGATTCCTGGTAAGGTGATTAATAGCATAATAAACTTTGAAATCTTGGCTAGGTGATTTAAAGGATTGATTGCACATATGTAATCCTTTAGACATAAACCATTGAACAAGTCTGTGACTAAGTCTGAATGCAGCCACACCAAGACTCCTTTCTGAAAAGGAGTTGAGAAAGCAAGGGGTCCTTTCTGAACCTCATGACTCAATGGGAGGGTCTCCTTGACAGTTTTTCTGATCCTGTCCTCTACCCACTAAATAATCAAGTGTACCTTATCATCAAATCTTGTTAAACCACTGTCACATTTACCACTGGACTTTGTAGGGTAAAAAATCGGGTAAGTCACATGGTGAGCTTGTAATGTATCACCAGAGAAATAAAGTGATGTAAAAAAACCAAGTTCTACCTATTTAGATAAAACTCTTCATTTCCCAAGACGTTAATGGAAGTTTATTTCTTTTGTGCTTAGAAATCTTCCTTTCAAGACAGAGATAAAAAAATATCTTTTCCTTTATGTTTAGGATCCTTTCCCTAATTATTAAAAGATCAGGATCTTTACACTTCAGAGAGTCTTTGGGAAAGCGTTTGTGACACAGAAATGTTGACTCAATACTCTCTCTTGGTCTATGTAACTGTTCTGTTCAGATCTACCCATATGTTGAAAATGTTTATCTGGCAGGGGCAGTGTTCCTTAAAGTAGCAAATAAGAATTTACTTTACACCAAACTTTGTTATGCTCTTTTCCAATGTATCTCTCAAGGCCCATATTTATTTAGAAAGTGGTATGTTTTCTGCTTTCATATTGATAACAACTCTCAAGAGTTCAGAACTGCACAGTGATAGACAGCACATTATTTACTACAGAAAATTTTGCTTTCTTATTAGTAGAAACTATTTTATAAATTCAGCATGTTTTATTCTTTAAATATAGTGATCTTTCTCTTGCTTTACATAGAACCTGCTGTTCAAGGCCTTACATACTGACTAGGCTTTCCAGTTAAATTAAGTTTTTAGTTTGGAATGTGATTGTTACAACCATGTTAACATCTTCCTTTTGGTTTTTTGAATCACTAGTTTGTGAAACATCGAAAAACCACCAAAGTTTATTCTACATCATCTTCTGTTTGTCTCAGACAATTTATTTCTCTTTTGAGAGAATGTACATAAATGCAACTGTTGGAGCTTTTAGCCTCAGCAGCTGCTGTAGGGATGCATTTATTCTTCATCTCCTCCATATGTTACGCATGCAGCATAAAAAAGAACAGTATGCAGCTCAGCTCCCATCTTTTATTCTCAGCATCATGGCCAGGTCACAGTGATTTTTTTCTGAGTCTGATGTTGAGTTTGTAGTCAAGCCCAGGCATCTCCTTCAAGTGCCTTGCCTCAGTCATCCACCATTGCCTCTTAGATGTAAGCAGTTTTAGTACATCCACATTACTTGCCATGATTCCCTTATACACAGGCAGTGGAGACTGCAGTTTGAACATGCCCTAAGCATTTGTCTTGTTCCTGAGTTATGCTACTCTAAAAGAGGTATGGCATGTACTTCCCTTTCAGCTTCCCATAGTCAGCTGGCTGAATCAAGCTGCTTTTCTGTGTTTTCTGTTGTGTAAAGATTTCATCTATTTTTTTGCCACTGAGACATCTTTCCACATTCTGAATGTTTTATCAGAACAGTTTGTAATTTCTGTCAGTATAGGCTTCTAGATGAGATTCTTATAGGCATCTACTGCTGTTTGAAATCAGCTAGTGTATCCTACCTGTCCTCCAGCTGCTGCTCCAAAGTGACAGGAGGCTCCAGAAGTCCTGTAGCCGCCCCTGTGGTGTGTCTCACATTCCATGGGTATCTGAAAGAGCACTAGATGGCATTGATTAGGCAGATGAGACTTTATGTGTGAATGTAGGTAAGTTCTGAACTTTTTTCCGAGATCTTCTGAGCCACACATCCTGTTACAGACATAGGCTACCTTCATCACCCTCAAAATTCTCTTTGCCTGTTTTGATGGTACTTTTGGCTCCCATACATAGACTCTGGAATCCTGCAAGTCCACTTCCAGATGAGTAGATCTAAAAGACTATTCTAAAGGAAGTTTCTAGAACTGATTGTGCAACAGTTACTTTCTAGGTACAGAAAGTTCAAACTTTGAGTCCAATTCTGGATTTTAGAAATCTGCAAGCTTTTCAAAGTAACATGGCTTTATAAGAGAAATCACTTTCCCACTGACTTTCAAGAGGCTTGTTCTTATGATATCTTTGTCAGATCTTTACACTTAACTCTCTACACTGAAAGAGGACTTGGGAGTTAAAGTAAGCACTGAGAAACCTTACAGAAGGATGCCAGTGCTTTTTAATTCCATGTTGGTCCATACAGAAGACATTAGAATCAACAGTGGCTCGCCTTACTGTGATTTTGTAGAAGGTGGACAATACATATAAGCCTGTTTCAGAACCGGAATCTCAGTTCTTTTAGTATCATGGCTTGGATGTTGGATGGCTCTGAGAGTTAAAAGAGTATGGATCTTCTGTGGTTAGATACATCTTTACAAATGACAACACTCAGTCTAAATAGTGAAGGTTCATAGCTTTTCTTATGACACACAGTGATTAACTTGTCTGCTTGTCATGCACATTGTCTACTGGATCTGAAGATTTTTATTAGTTCAGTCAGAATTAGCCTGGTAGTTATTTTACTCAGCTTCCCCATTTTATAAGTTTTTGTGCAATCTCATATTCTGCAACTGGTAAGCTTAAAACATTATAAGAGTTTTTCTCATGGTTAAAAAATCTGGTACCATAATAGAATTTAAATTGAGTGCTAATTTTCTTAATGGGAAAACCCTAGATAATGTATTCTCTCTGTTGTTTGTATAACATCTGAACTGTTATTCTCTCTCTTAAAAATTTAAATAAAAAGGTTACTCTTAGAACTTGAACAAAGTTTCCATGAAGATAGTATCAATTTCAATTAAATTGAGAAACTAATTTGTATTTTTTCTAAAGCCACATGAGTTAGATTCACAGTTAAAATTGCATAGTGCATGCTGGCTGTTAGATCTTTATCCTTCTACACTGGCAGAAGTTCTTTTAAAGAGATCATGTTTAGGTATGTGTTGCCAAAGGACATACAGGTTTGTTGCAGAATAATTGACTGTGAGATGTGTTACAGGGTAGCTAAGACCACCCTCTCCTAATTACAGCTCATTCAACCATAACTCAAGAAAATAAGAGAGATTTACCATTAGTTAACATCTACAAGGCTCCTGTAAGAAAAGTGATCTTGCTGAATGTTTGTGTTGTCTTTCAGAGGGAGCCCATTTTTATTAAACTTTGGCCTTGGAACCTGCACATCAGATGATTGCCTGTCTGCACAGGTTAGTGTTGCAGGGCGCCATTTCAGTGGGGTTGTATGTATTAAAAAAACATTTTCATACCCTCTCTGTAAGAATACTGATGGAAGGAGGCACATATCCTATCTCTTAAGCTATTGGGGGGAAGAAAGGAGGTTGCTCCTATCAGGTTATCTCTCAAGACACCAAGTGTCTTTCCTGCATCATTTCTAATCTGACTGGTTTAGACAGCCAGATGGGCAAAACTGAGGGAAAAAACACAACTTATGGGTCGAGATAAAGACAGTTTAATGTGCATCCTCCCCAAACAGAAAAAACCCTTCAAGTGACACAAAAGCCGTCACTCGCCACCAACAGGCCAATGCCCAGCCATCCCCAGCAACTGCTGCCTTTGAAAAACTCTTTTCTAGCTTTTACTGCTGAGCACGACATTATATAGTATGGAAAATCCTTTTAGTGAGTCTGCGTTAGCTGTCCTGGCTACGTCCCCTCCCAGTTTTTTGCCCACCCCTAGCCTACCCATTTGTGTGAGAAACAGAGGAGGCCTTGATGCTGTGCAAAGACTGTTAAGCAATAGCTAAACCACTGATGTGTTATCAATACTGCTTTGCTCACCAATCTAAAATATAGCACCATACAGGCTGCTATGAAATAAACTAACTCTATCCCAATCAGATGCAGTACAGATGTCCTTTGAGTATGTCCTTTTTTCGGAACAGAGTACACAGGCTTAGCACATGTTTTAGAAAGAATCGGAGCCTGCACATTTTCATTATTTTTTCCTTTCTCCACTGGTTTATTTTTCTGTAGTGATTTGTCTGCTAGAATTATGAGATCTTCCTTGGAACTTCTCTAGCAGGATAATTTCAGCACGCACACTGACTTTCCCTGCTCTTGGGAAGCAGGGCATATTAATTAGCCCTGCATTTGAGACAGCATTAGACCCTCTCAGCAGTGTTATTACTTGCTTGCCTTCCACATTTGGATAGCTCTACCAAATTATCTAGCCATTTAGAATGAACCTTTTTTCCTAAAGCTTCAGTCTAACAGTGGGTAGCCACTCCCAGTTCCTTCACTTAAGGTCTGGTTTTATAGTTTCCAAACTGTCCCTGAAGTTTCTGACTGTAGCAGCAACTTCAAAGAAAGCTCAGCAGTCTCAACCCTGCTGTCAGGGTTGAGACATATTCAGAAAGGCCTATGCTTCTCTTTGTTTTGTCAGTTTAGGATGTCAAACAAGCTTTCAGTGTGCATACAGTACTACAGTTTTATCAATTACAAAGCTTCTAATGAATTGGCCTATTTAGAAAGTGGATTACTTAAATCAAGATCACTGCTTTTAACAGCCCTGGATGAAGCAGATATTGTGACCTGGTTCATGACACTGCAAATGGTGGTGCATCAAGCCACTTGGTAATCCGAGTAGTTCATGGTGGCTCATGGTAATGCAAGAAACTGCCATTTTGGTGAATTAGTAATCCCAAGAGTGTACATAATAGTCATGGCAACTGTTTTTACATGCCTCCAGAGAACAGAAGTTATCCTTTTCCCATAATCCTGTAACTACGGATTTGATCAGTAAAAGTGGTTCTTGTGAGTAGGGTTCAAGCAGTCTGGACAGCTTTGAGAGTCTTCAGTCCACAGGGACTACATTATAGAAGTCACATCTTAGAATTCACTGGGGTAAACTGGACATAGCTTTTGCCTAGGAACACAGGAAGTTTATCTTTCTAATAATAATGTCAAACTTTATAGTGTCAATTCCTTCATTTGTCTCTCCTCAGACAATTTTAAGTGCTTGTCTGGCAGCTCTGAAACTCGTGCCTCTGTGCATGCAGGTTGCTTTTTATGTTCAACGGCATGTACATATATATCAAACACAGCTACATGCCTACAAAACAGGATGTTAACGCGAACCTCCTTACTGGATATTATCTGAACATCTTTACAGTGGTTACAGAGCCTGATTAGCATGTGTAAAAGGTCTTCTTTGAGGCATATATTCCACCTGGACTACAGGGTTTAATATGCACTATTACCTCCCTGAAGCGTTGACTGTGGTTCTGGTCTGTATTGCTTAATCTGTGTAAAGCCTCATTTGCACTTCAAAGTGTTTGAGATGTGAATGGCTTGGAAAATGCGCTGGAATCCTTGTCCCTACATCATAATGTTTAAGTGATGATTACCAGTATTACTAAGAGGAGACACATCTCCCCTTCTCTCTGGAGATGACAGATCTCTGTTACGTTATCGTCAGTTTATCTGCTCAGAAGTTTAAGAGCTCATGTTGAAAATTTGTGCATTTTCAGTCAGTCTTGTTTCAATTGAGAAATCCGGATTGCCATGCCTGAAGTGAACTTCCAGAAGCTCTTATATGCCCGGAAGTGTACTCATATTTTGATGTATGCTAGAATGGCACTATGTGTAGAGGAGGTGGGATGATAGTTCACCTGTGGTAGAACTGTTGCAGTACTACGAAATGGCTCTGGCTTGGGTGAGAGGCAATATGCATGTACTGTAAGAATGGATAATACATGTAATAGAAATACTTTCTCATGGAGAATATTCAACCATGAGGAATTAATTGTTCTTTCTGGAGTTAACTGTTTTCTCTCTCTTGACTGCAGAGGAAGACTAGAGAAATTTAATTTTTAAATGAGGCACATAAAATCATTGTAGGTGAATGCTGACCACTGCTGCAAAGCACAACATTTTAACCTACAGCTCACTGGTAAATTCGTTGGTATTATGGTAGGCTATACAGGTTCAGAGCGAACACACTAAGCAGAAATGGAATTCAGGATTTTTATTGTTTTCCTGTATTTAGTATACCATCTTCTATTCTTCATCTTGCATACTACAAAAATGACAATTTTTTAAAAAATTTCTGTCTTTGGTTGTAATTTAACCTTTGATGCACATGCTGTTCATTCTTTGTTACCATTTTAAGCATTATTATTTCTAATTTGTGGTGAATGACTGTTTCCATGTCTTTAATGCTGCTGTAATCGGCACTTACAATGCGGTCTTCCTGACCTGGGCGTTGCTGACTAGTCCAAACCGATTACTTTATGAATATATATCTGAAGTATTGGATAGATAGCATTTGTGCATTTTCAGAAGACCTTCACTATTGCTGCTTTCATGTTGGTATGAAGAAAACAAAAGTATCAATAATTTTTACCCTTCTTGCAGAACTGCTTAAATTACGTTGGGCAAAATGTCACTTTTCCTTTTAAGCTCTCTTTTTTCTTCAGCTTAATTTTAATTTTTACACTTCACACTCAGTTCCTCAATTATTTTTTTTAATGGCTAATTAACTGACAGTGCATGATTTCTGATTGCTCATTTAAATTAACTAATGAGAATGAAAGACTTCACGTAGGTTTGATGCTGGAAAAGATGTTTCAGTTGGTATGTTCTTATCAAACTTCCTCTCAGTAATGCATAAGTGACTAATTTATTTATTTATCTATTTAAATTTAAGTACTGGAAGAATAGATGTTAGCGTATGGAATTTTGTAATATGAAGAAATAAGCACAAATCCAATAAAAATGACAGAACAATTGATATTATTTCCTTTTACAGTCAGTAATTGGAATTCAGTAGTAGTTAACAGGGACAGCAAGAGAGTTTACATGCTGCAGAATTTACCTGGGTGTTTATGTGCATTCTAAAGCAGCCACACTTGGGAATTACCTTGTAGACTGGCTGTTAAACACAACATTTTATTCTTAGATCTGTTGTAATGCTTTTGTATTATGTGAATTAGTTGACTGTTTTGGGGAAATATTTTATGTATTTCTGGTTGTCACATGTATCTTTTTTCTTTGTATCATGTTTGTTATTTTACCAACATATATATATTTTTGCAATTGTTTGGGGCATCATTATGTCACCATATGACATTTCTTATAGCTCCTTGTTAGTTCAATGCTAAGTTTTTCTTTAATATTTTTGGGTTCTGTTACAGTATTAGAACTCATAAAAGGATTAAGTCATTGGGTTTTGATACTGGGCTTCTAAGTAGTATGCACGTATTTTATTTTTGATGAACGCCTTGGTTATTCCCTAAGATGGAAATAATGTAATCAATATTGTGAGCAAGTTTCTAGCAGCGATGAAATCAGTTAAGTGACAACTTCAGCTAATTAAAATAAGAACTATACAATCTGAATGCATTATATTTATAAATTATTAATATTTAATGATGGTGATTTCAATGCCACCAAACAGGAAAGTTGCCATATTCATAATGCTTGGTAACTTAGGAGGTGGAACTGTCTTTCAACCTCTTGTAATACTAGCATTTAGCCACTGTCTGATCTGAAAAAATATGCAGATTAATTCATGGATCTGAGCATAATGTTGGACTTAAACGTAGCTGCTAAATGAATAATTTGCTTTCTGCTGGTTTTGAATTTCTAATAGCAATTCCTTAAGCTGCTTGATTTTTATACAAATGCTATAATTGGGTAATAGTAATGTGAAATTTAGCCTACGTGACAGTGGTTATCATCTTGAATCGTCTGGAATTGAACTGCCATACATCACAGAATAAGGAGTCACAGATGTGATATATTTAGCAAAAGATAAGGTGGTATATTCTAGCCAAGGCTTCTGAATGATTGTGGAAAACTACAGTGTACAGATATTATACTGATCTAGCCAGATAAAAGGGTGATTGCTCAAACAGTAGATTTTAAAGAAAATATTCCCTGCTTTGTCCAGTTGAGGGTAAAGTCAAGTATTTCTGTCCACCATTATGTAAATACACTTCCTTTAGGATCCTGAATTTGGAAATAATTCTGAAAATTTGTGGGCAGAGGAATTTGGCAGAGAGCGAAACCATAGTGAAGCAACTTCCCTCTGTCAAAATTGTTTTTTCCTCACCTGTGCCAAATCTAGCTTCAGTCATGTAATTCTTTAAGTATGATACTATGAATGTAGAAAAATAGTTATGTTTGAGTGTGATGAAATGCCCCTTCAGATTTGCATATTCCAGCATTATACACCATAGTATTTCAGAGTTTTCTATGGATGTTTCTTACATATTTTCTGTGTATTGAGTAGACACATCTATTGAGCAAAATGTTTTTGTTTCTCCAAAATTTATGAACCATCTGATGCTCTTAGTAAGGTCATGCATGGACATATGCCACATAAGCTTTCTTCAAAATGAAGTGATTATTTTAGTGGTTCAAACCACTATTTCTAAAACTCACTTCTAATTGAGTTAAGCATGCTAAGTTCTTTGGTCATGAATGTCTTTTCTAAAGCAGAAAACATGAAAATATTGTTGGAAGGAATTTTGAAGTGTACTATTTGTCATATATATTACAATTTTTTTCATATATATCTTATTCCATATTGATTTTCATATATATTTTTCATATGTACTATTAAAAATGTTTTATTAACAAAATGATTACTTTATTTAAGTCTTTAAGTGCATAATTCTCTAAGTATTTATTAGATTGGTGAGACTCAATAGAGTGCATAGGCAGAACCACTGGGAGATACTGCTTTTTCATTGTGTGAAATGAAAGTCTCAGGAATGGGCTTTTCTGAGCCAAAGCAAGTGGGAAGACATTCAGCTGCTGAATGATGCTGACAAGGGTTACCATTTCTTTGCTGTCATATAAAACCATGTCATAGGAATGCTTTCTATGAAATGATCAAGCTTCATATTAAGCAAAATATTTTGCTTTTTGCTCTGCTTCTTTGATTCCTGATTTTCATTAATCTAGTGGTTAAAAACATGATTTCCAGCCTAAATTTATCCACGTACATGCTTGTAGCCAATTATTCTGGTAACAGTATTAACTTTCAGTTTTAAAATATTTCTCCAGTTCTTGTTGAAAGATGCCTTATTCTTGTAAGATGGACTACAATGCCTCATCAGGATCTACATGTTGTGGATTCTTCATGAATGCAGTCATCTTTGAAACAGTGGATGGAGAGGTCCAGTGCTGGTGATTTCATTAGTCTGGCATGCACCCTTTATAATAAGCACATCTGTCAAGACACTAGATAATTTATTTTTTTTTCCTAAAATACTAACCTTCTAAGGTACACAAAAGGCTCAGCTTATTCTGAAACTGTTACTTTCTCATGGATGGGAGACTAAGAAGTGAATATAATTACTTGTTTCCATTAACCAGGATTTGCAAACAAGCTTAACTCACTGCAGCAGCTAACAACTACAAACAGCTCTCACTCTTCCTCCTAGAGTACGCAAACCACCCCTGGCTATTACAAAATTTATATCAGGGGGATAGCATGTAAGTAGGTGAATTAAAATTTTTGGGAGACTGGCTTAAGTTTAAAATATAGTCCAAAGGAAAAGAAAGACACTGACTTCCCTGGTTTCTATCTTTCCTGTCATATTGCATAACCAATTGGATATCTAGTATGAAGGTGGCCCAACACTTGCGATAGGAACTAAAACAGATCTGGAGACAAACTGGAGGATCTACTTCCATAACTCAGACATTGGACTGCCAACACTGCTAAATTCAGTTCGGGGTTTCAGTGAAACGAAATAAATCCAAAGGAATCCAAATAAAGAAAAATATGTGATTCCAGTCAAACAGGAATAAATATAATAAAAATACTAGATTTCTTGGATCAGACCTGGCTTCACTTAATTATGATTTTGTAAGTCATCACAGAGGAGCCTTCAGGCCAGGCAGACCAATCTTTCTTCAAAAGCATTTAGTTTGGCTGTTGCATATACTACTGAGATCTTCTATTATAATACTTTTCTAAAAGATTAAGACTAATGGTTTATAATATATTGATAAACTCACATTCCAACTTACCTTTCTGCTTGAAAGCTTTTTTTATCTTATGTAGACCAAGACACTTTTGTCTTTTGCAGCATTATTTTTATTGCCTGCATGGTGTTGCATTCCTTCTGTAGTATGATTTGGCATGACATTGTTATTGCTTTTACAGTTACTGAGAGCAGGTATCTTTGTGGTTGGCATATGTTTTATATTTATAGTTTGACTGTATTTTTAATTTGATGTGTTTGTCATTTTTGCTCAGCCTGCTAAACTTTCCATTTGTGAGTAGTAATTCTTGCTAGCTTTCCTCATCATATTTTCTTTTCTTTTGGATAAAAGAAAAAGTCTGCTGTAAAAAGCAAGTCTGCTTTTAAAGAAGTCTTTTATTAATACTGTAATTGGTCATACTGCAAATAAAGAATCATTTAACAAATTAAATTTCTGAAGTTGTGAACTGCTCAAATTCATGGAAAAAGACCAAAACTACATGTCCTTTTATTTGTGTATCTTCCCAGTCTTTCTTATGGTACTTCCATGAGCAATTCATGATACTATTATAATATCATGTGTCCTTCTGGTTCCAAAACCAGATCCTTGAAGAATTAGAGTTCCACAGTGTCATAGGTTCAGCAGTAGCAGTCATTTTTTTCACCTTGGCTGGTGCAGCGCTGTGTTTCTAACTTTCAGACTGAGAACAGTACTGATGATACCGATGTTTGTAGCTACTGCTTAGAATGTTTACAATTGGTCAAGGACTTTCTGAGC
>WYDI02039423.1:0-19163 GCA_009867235.2 Psittacus erithacus
CCTTCAGGAGCCTTCTCTTGTCCAGGCTGCCCCAGCCCAGCTCTCTCAGCCTGGCTCCAGAGCAGAGCTGCTCCAGGCAAGAGGTGCTCCATGCTTCAATTTCTGCAGCACCTTCTTAAAGCCCCGGTTGTAAGGCTCTCCCGTTGGAAGGTCATGTGAGTTACCTGTCAGAGCAAATCTCTGGCAAAGCGTGTCCTTGAGGAAACATGACAATTGCAATCAAACCATCTGTGCTACACTATAAATAGCTTTGTCTCTAACATGCATGGGATTTTGGTCTGACTTCTCTCTGAAAATGAGACTAGTTTATGCAGAATCTAACATTTGGCTGTAAACAAAATGGCTTGTGCTTGATTAGGGTGCGTTTTAAATGCTGCACTGTGAGATGGTGTCTGGTGAGCCCAGAGCTGGGAACATGGGCTGTGGAATAGGGTGCTTGGACGTTTGTGTAATCTAGAACTGATGGATGTGTGGGCACACAGATATGTACCGGTAGCTGTCCCTGCTGCTGTAATATAGCAATTTCTTCAGTACCAGAAATAAACTGAGCATCTGATGAGCACAGACCCTTCGGCTTGCACGCTGCCAGTTCTCCCTAATGGCTGCTGGGCTTCCCTCAGCTGTGACCTGAGCTGCTCTTAAGTCTTTGTTATTAGAGCCTGAGGGATAAAGGTACCTCTGCAGAACTGTGGAGTGGTTTAAAGCTTGCTGCTTTGATGAGAGTCTGGATAACACGTTCCCGAAGTGCTCAGTGTGGCTGAGCACTACCACCTTGTAGCTACTGTCTGACACCAGCCCTACACCCTCCAGATGCTGGAGTGCTCCATCCTTGCACAGCACTGCTTTGATAATTGCGGGTTAATTGCCCAATGAGTTGGAGCACAGTTGGTTTCCCCTTCAGCTTCCCTAAACGATCCCTTGGAGCTGGTGTGTAGCAGCCTGCCCTTGGCCATGCTTCACGTGTGGCAGTGGGTTGTGGGGTAGACGGTCACTTCCTGCAGTGTCAATCCGGAGGTGATGGTGCGGGTGCTTAGTGCAGTGGGCAGTAGTCACGCACCAGTTCTGCAGCTCGGGGCTCTACTGAAGAGCGCTTCCCTTTAAGTGCCCCTTGGCTGTAGCTCCCGGCCGAGCCCAAGGTCAGGGCTCCGCACGGGAGCAGCGCCGGAGGGAGCCCCCGCTCACCGGCTGCTCCCTGGCTCCTGCCGCGCACCCTGCTCCCGTGCTGGGATGGCAGCGCCGAGCCGGGTTGCGCTGCGGTGGCATCCGCCGTGCTGGGAGATGCGCCCGGGCGGGTGATGTCATTGCTGCTGCTCCGAGCCTGCTCCTCCTCCGTGCCGGCAGCACCGCCGCTGCCTCACGGCCAGTGATGGGGGAGCGAGCTCCTCAAGGCCACCGAGCGTGTTGATTTACTGCTGCTCCCAAGCGGCCTTGGCTTCGCTGGGGAACCTGCTCCCGAGGCTGTTTCACAGGGCAGGGAGGCTCTGCTCCCACCACAAAGGCAGCACACCCCTCTTGAAGTGGGGGCTTGTGGCACAGATTGAGATTTTGTATCACTGAAAGGCACTTGAGTGATTTGCTTTTGCCTCTCTCTAACTACTTAAATGCCAACACAAGGTGACTAACTGTATCAGACTGTACTTGCATGAGCTTCAAGCAGAAATTCTTATATGCAGTAGGTCTTTGTATTGTCAATTAAGAAAACAGCATTTCTCTGGAGTCCATCCTCTATGGCTGCGCCCTGGTCACTTGGCAGACAGGCTGGGCTGGTGGAGCAAAGCGGAGGCAGGCAGCAGAAGCTGCCTTCAAGGCTCTCTGGAGCTGCTGGGGCTGCCAGTTTATCTGAACCCTTGATGTCTCTCCAACTGGGAAGCAGCATCCTCTTGAGAGCAACCTCTTGGTGCTTACCTCCCTAGGGTGGGCTGGGTCACTTGGCTCTGTAGCCTGCTCTTCCCCTCAGCTCCCAGACATGGATCATGGTATCTGAAGTCCATCCTGGTGCAGTGGTAGAGTGTCTGAAGCATGAGCAGCAAGCTGGTTGTAACTGAGGCATGCTCAGGCCCAATTCCTTCCCCCCTCAACAAGAAGATGCAATTTACCACTCTCTGAAGCTCACTTAGTCCTGTCCGTGTGGAGCTTCATGAGAACAGCTGAGCTGGCAAAGTACTGATGCAGGATCTGTGCAAGAGGTATGAGGGCATGAAGCATGAGTCTGAAACTGAGTATCCACAGTAGGAATTCCTTGTTAGACACTGACTCGGCTGTCATGGCAAGCTACCTGTTACGTACCCATCCTGGGACTGAAATACTCGTCCTTCCTGCTCTGCAGACTGTATTAGCATAGTAAGAGGCATTGAGTGTGTGGGATCAGGAGTTGTGCTCGCAGAGCAAGGATTAGTTCTTAGATTGCAGCCTGTCCCTAGAGGAAGCCTTCTTTCTAAAGACTCATTCCTGAGAACAGGACCCTTGTGGAAGGGATGTACAGGAGTAAGGTGTTTGCCATCAGTGTTAGTCTTGTACTACTTCTCCGTGTCTGCTTGTCTGGTGGTAGATCTCCCATCAGTATTTGTTCTATCTCTTCTATCAAGCTCCTGGTGTTGAAGGAGATAAAATACTCTCTCATTTGGATCTCAGGTGTGAGGTACAGGGTCTGGCAGGGCTCTGGGGGGCCACTGCTTGACTTGAAGGCCTGAACCTTGGTCAAAGTCTGTCCCTTGTTTCCTGCCCAGCTGGGAAGGCAGCAGCCAGGAGCAGATAAACAAGGCTTGCTTACCAGTGACAAAGTGTAAGATCTGTGCTTTGCTTGCCGCTGCAAAGGTTATCTGACTACTCCTATCTGTGCTTCTGAAACTGAAAGCATGACAGGAATGTGTGAAACCTTGGGAAGCTGTAGACAAAACCAGAATTAATCTCCAAGTACTTGAAAAACACAGATGCGGTAAAGATCTGACAACTTTCTGGTTCCTTTGGGGCCCGACTGACTTGTGATGTTTGGAATTGGTCAGCCTTGAATTCTGGACACAAAGATTGAAACCCATCTGCTCCTGGCACTGGGCATGGTTTGTAGGCAGGGATGGGCAGTGATGTTCAGTGGGGTTGCCTGACCTGAGGGCTGAGCTGGTGATGGTCACTTTGGGCTACTGGAACTGCTGAGCGGCTCTGCAGGTTGGTGCCTGGTACACGACTGTGTAACCCAGGCTGTATGGGCACTGAGCATGTCCAGTTAGTGTAAGGTTTGTCTTGCTTGAGCTGAGGAGATGCACCTTTATTATAAACATACCCATCATCAGGCCACAAAACGCCCACCCAGTTCCCATTCCTCATGGCATATGGTCATTTGGGTAGATAAGGCTGCAGCACAGGCACTGTGAATGTGAGGGATGGTTTCTGGGGTTGTAGTGATTGTTTGGGGAAGAAATCCCCCACTCATTTTACCCTCAATCATTAGTTGATTGAGACTGGGATGTGTGTTTAGTCTCACCTCTTCACTACATGTCCTTTTTTGGCTGATTTAGGACCAGAGAGGCTCCTCTGGCTGTTGCTTTTGCAGCTCTTTACCTATTTCTCAGGCCTTATTGACAGGAGGAAGGCCCGCATTGACTTGAGAGAAGACATCTCCTCCTCTTGTTGTAGCCTTCCTTATCTTGAGAGTCCTTGTAGCCTTGTCCATGACTGTCTCTATACACAATGAAATACTTCTGTAATTCGGTATCAGTTCCCTGCCTTTGGAAGTGATTGGCTATTTCCCTGATTGCTTCCACAAGTGTTTTGCTGTTCCCCTCTTTGCACATCCTATACAGACGCTAACTATTAAAATCAGTGTTATTAATTGGGTATCAGAGGCATGGCAACATGGAAGCTATCCTGGTAGAGCTGAAGTGCTTTGTGTAGGCAAGGCCCTTAGTCAAGACACATGGCTCATTGCCTGGAGTCTCCCAGCAGCCAGCAATGTGCTCAACTCTCCTCCCACATCCTGAGATTGTCTCCCCCAGGGCAGAATAGGGGAAGTTGAGCTTGCTCTGATAAAGGGGGAGGGGTGTTAAAGCAAGCATGCCTGTGCTTGTAGCAGCTTCATCCTTGGGGAAAATCAGCTGGGAACCACCTGGGATCCTGCAGGGATTTACAGAGGAACTGCTTCTTCCTGGGAGGCAGGGGCACAGCAGGACTGAGTCTTGAATGCCAGCGTGAGCCTCCAAGAGAAGGGTAGCTGAAGATATTCAGACGCTTGCTATCAGCCTGTTAGGGCTCTGTGTGTCTGCCCATTCCTAGGAGAAAGGGTACCCTGTGATATCAGGGGCTTCAGCTGCTGGAGGGACTGGTGGACTAAAGCTCCATGACTGGAAGCATCCAGCTTTCTGGGAGGCTTCTGGGTATGGCTTTCCCACAGAGCTGCCTTCCTGTAACCTGAAGGCTGCCCCTTCAGCAGCCCTGGCTTTGTCTGGGAGTCCTGCTCTTATGTGTGGCATCACCTCTGAGGGCCTTCCTGCACCCCTGTCCTGCACACAGCTATAGTCTCCAAGTGCCTGCTGTGGAGAAGGTGGTGATGGGCCTCAGGATGATGAAAAGCAAAGTGATCCATCCAAGATGGTGATCTAGCGTCACAAGGGACACTTTCTGCACTCCCCTCCCTTTGGCTCAGAGTGTTTGTCACCTGAGGAGCCTGCATGTGCTGCTGCAGTCTTGGGCTGAGCAGCAGTCAGGGCAAAGCAGTGTTCCTGTAGACAGCAGGAAATGACCTCCAGACCTTTCCCACTGCTCTAAGCATGCTGATGGTCTGACTGACTGTGCAGAGATGCATCTGCCTTGGTACTGAGAGCAGACGCATTTCTGTGCTTGTTTTGCTCTCACTTTCAAACCGTGTCAGATCAACATGATATCTCCTCAAGGGGAGGTGGCTGCTGTGATATCTGAACCGGCAGAGATCAGGTTGTGAGCTTTACACCTTCCTGGATGTCAGGGTGGGGACTGGCCCTGCATAGTTTAACCTTCTGTAGGGCAGAGTCGCAGTTCAGCCAGCTCTGACCTGGAGGAATGTGGGGAGGTGCAGCAGGGCTGTGCATCAGTGAGGCTGGGACTGGAGAGCTTGCTTTGGGAACCTGGGCTCTAAGCCTGCCTAATCCTTTGTGTCGGTGCCTCTCAGGAATGCAGTGCTCCAGATCCCAGCTCTGGGAGCCCTGACAGAGCTGAGCTGGGACCTCAGGCAGGGAGCCCCCTGCTCACATGCATGTCCTGCGATTCTGCTGCAGCCATAGCTCTTGCCAGCAGCATTGCCTCTGCCTTCCCTGTGTCACCTGGGCCCTTTGGTCCACTGGCTATTGTTGTACCTTCTTCCAGGGAGCTCTTTGAGCCCTTGCCCACATCAGGGATGCATCCTAGAGTCTCTGGCTGGTGATTGATGGTGTGTGTGCAAGGTAAGCTAAAACCTTGTTGCCATCAAAAGGAGCATCTCCCCCAGTGGCTCTGCAGCTTCCTTGATCACATCAAGAGCCTGTTCTGCTCGTAACTGTTCCAAAGCTTTTGCTTTCCAGCTGGGTTTCCTTCATGCTGCCTCATCATTCTCCTTTTAGCACTGCACTGTCTCAAGAGCACGTTACCCAGGAGCAGGATGCAGCAGAGTGTGCGCCCAGAGTGTGGGCTTGGTGTCATCTCCAGCCGGTAGCTAGCTCACCAACCATGTCAGCTGGCTGCTGGCACCGTGTCACACCAGCCTGGGTCTGGTGCTCATGCTGAAGCAGCCACTGAACTGAACTGGCAGCATGTGCCTGAGCTGCTGCCTGGTTCCTGAGCTTCATTTGGTCCTAGAGCAACTCCTCTGGCACTGGAGGCTGCAGCTCCACCCTCGCACAGAGATGGAAGCCTACTGCAGACAACTGTAGTCTAAAAAGCTGATTCCTGTGGGATACTGAAAAGTGCTTTAAGCTTCTATTTTGATCTGAGCCATGTCAGTGTGCAAGTGAGCATCTAAAGCTCTAGGCTGTTCTCCAAGAAGGTGAAGCTTTTGGCTTAGGGCTCTGGGGTGGGAGGCACTGGATGTACCTACCCCTGACATCTTGCAGTAGCAGGTTTTGCACAGGGTATCACAAATCAATTCATAGCTGAGGTGGTTCCTGCCTCATGGGACTGGCTGGGGAAGGCACCAAGTAGTGGTGAAGCTGCAGGCAGCAGCAGGAGTTTGCTGCTCCTGCTGAGAAGGGAAGGATGAGCCCTGCTCAGGCTCTTGGCTGGGCACCAGCAGGAGGGAATATGTTGGTTAGAACAGGAATGTAAATGTGTGGGGAGGAAGGAGGTGGGAAGCAGTTTGAGATGCTACTGCTAGAGCAGCAGCTACAGCATACTTTACTGTGGAGCTGTCACAGAGGCTCTTGCCAGCTGCTTCTGGTGGGGGCTTTGCATTGATTCTGCTCTGTGGTGCTTCAGTGGGGCCTGGAAGTGCCTCTAAAGCTGCTCTGGCTGCAGGGACTGGAGGAGCCCATTGCCCTAAAAAGCAGCCCACTTACGGGGAGTAGTTCTTGTGAGTTGTCAACTCAAATGGCAGGATGCTCCTGATCTGCTTGTTAGGCCCAAAGCCAGCACATGTCCCCAGCAAGTGTGAGGCTTCCCTAGCTGGGATCTTCCAGCCAGCTGGGAAAGCTGAGCTGCTGCTGGAGCTGCCATGGCAGTGGAGGAGGGCATTGTCCTGCTAATGCAGCACTGTCAATGCAGGGCAGCCTGCTGCTGAAGCTGTGTGTCTGGAGCAGTCGGTGTGAGGATGCTATGTGCTTGTTCAGCTTGTAGAGCACTCCGGTTTGGTAAGGAGTCAAAATAATCAAAGGCAGGTTTATTTCTAGCTTCTTCCTTAAAGGCAGCCTGGCCCCTCTGAAGCCATGTTCATGTGAAAGAACCAGCCCTGCTGATGGTCCTCTGGCTGCTGCTCACCTCTTGTCTACCTGAAAGGACAGGGCTTTGCTCTGTGGGCTGTTGTCACTTGCAAGAGGATGCAAGTAGGGGGATGTCCAGCTCCACCTTGAGCTCCTGCTGCAGTTGGAGGTTGAGGCTTCAACCTCCACCACAGGGTGCGGGGCACTTGGGCAGTGCAAGTGGTAATCTGTGATCCTGGTCAGCTCCTGGGGGTCACAGACTGCCCTTCCTTGGGATGAGGTGTTTTCAGGGAAGCTGGATTGGAGCAAAATCCTATGTCCACTCAAAGCCTCAGCTGAACTTGGCTTGCTGAATCATGGCAGGGTACAGTGTGACCATGGGGCAAGTGAGATGTGCCCATCTGGTCATCCTGTAATGGGGTAAATGTCCAGTGCCCTCTCACTTGAGTGCCTGCAGGTCTAAGCACACAACCCCCTGAGGTGCCGAGGATGCCAGGGAACTTGCTGCTTTGGGAAAGGAACTGGTTTAATTGGACTGAGCTGGGCCTGAATCATTCTTCCAGCTTCAGTTTCCTTGAAGAAATGCAGAACCATTGGAGGGGGGAGGATAAAAATAGCGCTTTGGTGTAGCACAGAGCCTGAGTGTTTTGCAGCCTCCCCCATGCGAGAGAACAGTGAGCAGATGTGGTGCTTCTGTCGGAAGCACAGAGCTGCATTTTGGGACAGAAAGTTCTCCCTGTGTTCAAGCGTGGCTCTTTGCTCAGGCTGTTGCTGGTGAGCCCGCTGCAGGGTCCCCCGATGGGGTACTGCTCTGTCCTCACTGGCTTTCTGACGACTGAGGGGTGTTGCTGAGGGGTCCTGTAATGTAGTGAAGTGAATGCTCTGTTTATCCACAGCACCCAGAGTGGACCTGCAGTGCTCCACATCCGAATGTGCCTTCTTGTGGAGCACCTCCTTACCCTTGCACTGCCTGCTGGGGCAGGGGAGCAGAGCTGGGTGTCCTGTGTGCCGCACTGAGTTCAGCTCTGCCAGGGGCTTGCTTACCCACTGCTCTGTGCCCTGTCAGCCTGCTCTAAACACCCTGCAAAGCACACGAGGTGAGAGGTGCAGCCTTGCTTCAGTGCTCAGCTGGTTTCTAGCAGAGGGTGCAAATGGCATCTGGTAGATGTAGGAGCAGAGAAGTCCGGGTCAGGTGTCGCAGTTCTTCAAGCCTCTGCATGAACACGGTTTGGTCCTTAGTTAGGATTTTGACTTGAACTGTTCAATTGCAAAGCTGCAAGAGCAAGGACTGCTCCAGCAGGTTCCAGGCTGCTGCTTGGGGAGCTGTTGGCTTCCATGGAGGTGAGATTCCCCCCAAGGCTGGCTACTGTCACACTGAAACTGCCTGTGAGCAACTTCCCAGGGTGTTCCTGTCTGTTAAGGGATAGCTCACCTGAGAGACCTGGTGGGCCATCGGTGCACGCCTCCTGCTCTTCTTTGCTTGTACCAATGTAATTAATATTAGAATGTTTGCATTGTGACCTGCCACACATGCACATTCCTGAGGGATCCCTACCTATCCATTTCTGCTTTGAGTTAAAGCAGCTGACCTAATACAGCAAGTGAAAGGGTAGTTGCAGTGTGCTCTGAAGCAACAAGGGAGAAGCCTAATGAGATTTGCCACAGGCTTTATTTCCTCGTCTTCTGAGGAGCTGTAGCAATATGGAACTTCATGGGACAGTTTGACTCTTCTTTTTGGATCAGTAATCCAGTACCTGTTAAGGTTTCTCCCTTGCTGCTCCAAGGTGGGATTGAGTATGCTGTCCCAGGTTTAATCTTATGAGGGTCAGCCTGGTGTTAATGGCTTGCTGGCTTAGAGGGATAGGCAGTAAACATTGAGTGGAAGAGCTCCTCTTGTATGTCAGAGGCAGCTGTGTCATTCCTTTGGCACCAGCTAAGCCAGGAGGAGGAATGATGCTGACTGGTGTCCTGGTTGATGGGAAGGTTCTGCTGGCTCCGGAGCAGGGTGGGCTGTGTCTGAGCTCCAGGAGACTTCACACAGTGTAAACCAGAACCGATGTCTTGGATCCTATCTTAACAAACAGGTTTTTCTTCATGGTATCTGTGCAGGAGGAAGTGTTTGCTCAGCACTGCTCTGGGACTGGCTGTGTCCCTGAGTGAGCACACTGCCATCTGAAGGGCTTGTGGGCTCCTGCAGGATGCTGCTCTGGAGGAGTCATCCCAAGTGTAAAGCAAGACAAGCTGCATGTAGAGTGCCAACTAGCCCTGGGTACACTGACTCAACACTGTCACGGTTTTCATCTTGACTCAAGCTGAGCTTCTCTTAGCATGGGGAGCCCTGCACAGCTCAGCTTAGCTCAGTAGTGTTTCTTGCAGGTGTGACTGAAGAAACTCCTTGTGTGAGCTGTGTTCCTCAAGCTGTTCAAACCTGCTCTGTGAGCTTAAGCTGTGTTCTCCTTGGGCTTCAAAGCAGCATTGATCAAGCCTAATAGAGCAGTGGTGAGAATCCCTGAGCAGTGTCCACTGCTGGCCCCTGCAGGACTGGAGTTCCTCATGGCCCCAACCAAATGCCAAGCTGAGGCAGCTCCTCCTGTGCCATGGCTCATATCCGTTGCATCACCGGGGTGGAAGCTCAGTGTCTCAGCTGACCAGTGTTGCTGAGGTGCCAGCAGCGCTTCATGCCCATGGGGTGGGTCAGCAATGACAGGAGGCAGTGTCAGCTCTGACTCTGCTTCCTCCCTGTCTGCAGGTGCCTGCTCACCTTAGTGGCTTCCCATGTAATGTGACTTGACACAGCAGTTTCTCCTCCCTTCATAGAGGGACTGGAGGCTGTGTTGAGCTTTGGTGCCCAGCATCCAGCGTGATTTAGTGTTGTAATTTAGGGCTCTGCAAATCCCTCCTGAGCAGGAGGACTGATGCCAGCGTGTCCAAAGCTGCTTGGAATACCAGGAAACAGTGAGCCGCAGCAGCCAGTGGCAAGTGATACTTGTAAACACAGAGAAAATAGAAGCAGCATGTGCTGGGCTCTGGAACAGTCACTTCAGGGTGAGTTGTTTTCCTCTGTCCTGAGGAAAACAGGGAACTTTCACGCTGGACCTGAACTTGGATCACAATTCAGTGCACACAGCTGTCTTTAGGCTGTTTCAAAGCTCTGCTTGCTCCATCTGAGCTGATTGTGCTGCAGAAGTCTCTGGCTTGGCTGTCACAAGTGTCACTTGTGCTGCGTGCTTTGAAAACACAGGAGGTGCAATCTGCTTGAAGGAGCTTACAGAGTCTGTTCTCCCCATGGCCGCAGAGGAGACAAGCTGTGGAGTGTGGGGGTCTTGGCAAGAGCAGAAGCAGATTAAATGGGGATTATCGGGGCAGTGACCGCTTTGAGCTGGCTGTACCTTAGCCAGGTCCAAGCCTGGTCTAGGGGGATCAGTGAGCCTTGGGAAGGAGAGGCGTTCCTGCCTGCAGAAGCCAGCCTGTGCAAGCTCTCTGGTGTCTGTTAACACCCACTGAAGGGCAGTGTGAGCAGCACCTCGTGGTCTAACAGAGCAATAGATGGACTGTGCGGATGTTTGTCACTGTGTCCTGACCTGCCCTACACCGGAGGGGAGGTGGCAGCAGTTCATAAGTTCTCAGCAAAGCCTCAGTGCCTGGTAGCACTTGTAGTTCAGGTGTTCAAGTGGGTCTGTGTGGTTGTGTGACCATGTCAACCAGAGTCCTTGGGCCTCAATGCTTTCACAAAGCACAGCTGCCACTGAAAGCTGCTGCTTCTCAGCTGAGCCTGGAATGTGGAGGAAGCCCCTGTTTTAACTCTTTTTCTACTAGGAAATGACTGAACAGCACAAGAAAGCTTGAGTGCGGCATTAGTTACATCTCTGCTTACAGCTCGCTTAGTAGCCTGTAAGAGCTAGCCTCTGTTGGGAGCTGGTGTGTGTTATTTACTGCTCTACCTCCAGCAAAGTTAAGGGAGGTGGCCTAGGCTGGTAAACCCACACAACAGCCTGGAAATAGGGTCCAAATACACTTGGTACTGTAAAGGACAAGTGCTTGGCTCATCTCCCTGTTGGTATTCAGTTGCTACTGGCTGGACATGGCCCTGCCAATGAAATGGGCAAACACATGGTTAGTGTCCAAGTGTAGCCTTGAATCTGATGAGTGGTTTCAGGAGCTGCTAGTTCCTGGCTGGGAAGTGGATTTCTCAGACTGCAGACCTGGTGCTGTCTGCCTGGAGGAAGGATGTGCTAATGGTGTCTGATGGGACCTTTTCTCTTCCTTTCCAGTGTAAAAGATGACTTCTAGGAAGAAAGTGTTACTGAAAGTCATCATCCTTGGGGACTCCGGGTAAGTGGAGGAGCTTTAACCTGCCAGTCTGCATTCGGCTCTTGACAAGGGGAAGCCTGGATGTGTGTTAGAGACCAGCACTGCCTGCGGGAGGAATTGCACAGTCCCAAGTAGCTGTTACCTTACAGCTTTAAGAACTCATCACTGCCCTCTGTCTTGGTTGTGCCCCTGCAGTTTAATAGCTTGAAGTCCTGCCACAATATTAAACAGAGGGGCAAACCTCTCCAGCAGCAGAGGTGGATAGCAGATAGGATAGCCTTGCTGCAGGGAGCATGCAGGGGGTTGAAAGGGGCATTTCACTTAAAGAAAAAGCAAACCAGAACTGCTATCAGCAATCTCCAAACCCTGCCTCTGTCAAACATAGTTCGTATGGAGCCATCTGCTCAGCTCCTGTGTGACCTGGTCCTTTGGAGCAAGCAGCTCTGCTGTGTGCTGCGGGCAGGGAGGCTGCTCCCTGTTGTAAGTTACTGGCTGTGCAGGCTGCAACCTGACTCCATGCCAAGAGGCTTATTTATACCCGCGAGCCTGGCAGGCTGTTGATCAGGGAGTGTTCCTCAGCCAGAGAGGGGAGCTGGACCTCCCCGCTGGCTCTTTGGGGGATCTGCACCTCAGGCTATCTGGCAGATGTGTATTGAGCTGCTCCTGGCTGAGATCCTGGTCCTTCACCTCCTCCTTCTGCAGAGACTGAAGGGTTCTGGTGGGTTTCTGTGGGGTGCTTCATCTTCTTCCAAAACTGCCCCTTGATGTGATGTGTGATCCCTACCAAAGGTCGCATTATGATGGGCAGCAAGGTTTCTCAGGATGCTAATCCTTTGTGTCCTTAGGTAGCTAATGCTCTTACTCCACCATAGCCTCAGCATGTATTGCTGTAAAAGCCCCTTCTTGGAGAGGTGGGTGTGTTTCCCTTGTCTGAAGGGCCAGGAGGCTGTGGGGGAAGGCAGAGGGCATGGGGATGTTCTGTTTGGGGTGGTTAATTCAGGCACTGTTGTAGGAGCAGCCTGCATTGTCCCTTTTGTCTTTCTGTACAGGGTGGGAAAGACATCACTCATGAACCAGTATGTGAACAAGAAATTCAGTAACCAGTACAAGGCCACGATAGGTGCAGATTTCCTCACAAAAGAGGTGATGGTGGATGACAGGCTAGTGACAATGCAGGTAAGGAGAGACCCTACTCCCTGCTGCAGGGGGTGCCTGGCTGCACAGACTACTATGTCAGCGTACAGGGTGTGAATCTTGTTTACACTGAACTCCTCTGGGCTTCTCTACAGACCTGTGCATGGGCTGAACAAGGGAAGGCAAAGATCAGTTTGGGCTCAGCTGAGCACAGCTTTGCCAGGCCCAGTTTAAAAAAGCAGCATTTGATACTGTCAATAAACTAGACCTTGTTAGAGAAATTCACTTCCCTGGTGGAAAGGACTCTGTAGAGCAGCTGCTCATGCTGCTGAGTCCTATGGATATAGTGGTCAACCTGCCAGTCTGCTTATGTCTCTAGTATCCTAAGCTTTCACCTCTGTGGTGAGACTGACTGTAAGGCAGCAGAAGCCCTGTTGCAGCCACCAGAGGAGTGTTTGGGCTGTGCTGGTGCCCAAGTGCATCCCAGCACTGCAGGCAGGTCCCCTGCTAACCCTAATACCTACATCCTGCTTGCCCAGAGCAAGGTTGTTCACCTTGCTGAGGCTGGGCACAAAAAGGATGTTAAATACTTACCTTTAGAATGGTGCTTCTGGCTCTTGGCTCTTAGGACCTTCAGAAATTCCCAGGCCTCCAGGAGCTGTCTCTGGCTAGGTGGGGGCTGTAGGTGCCTGGTGGGGAGGTTTGCAATGACTGCTCTAACTGTGGGCTGGCTGTGTTGGAGCGGAGCTGGTTTATCTGCCCTGTGTTTCACTCCAGATCTGGGATACAGCAGGACAAGAGCGATTTCAGTCTCTGGGAGTTGCCTTCTACAGGGGAGCGGACTGCTGCGTGCTGGTGTTCGATGTCACGGCCCCCAACACGTTCAAAACCCTCGACAGCTGGAGGGACGAGTTCCTCATCCAGGCCAGCCCCAGGGATCCTGAGAACTTTCCTTTTGTTGTGCTGGGAAACAAGATTGACCTAGAAAACAGACAAGTGAGTGCTGGGCCTGAGGGGCCTCCTCTGAGGAAGGTGCTGGAGTGGGAGACCTGGCAGGAGCTCTGGGGGTTATCTGAGGAGTGGGAGGTGCCCGAGTGTGGCTCAGCTGCTCTGTGGCACCAGGGCAGCTCCTGCTGCCTGGAGAGGTCAATCCCTGTGCACAGCGTGCTCCTGCCCACTGGTGGAAGGATTGCAGCAGCTTCCTGGATGGAGGCAAGGGCAGGAGCTGATTCTTCTCCTCTGGAAGGGCTGAGAAGCCCCTATGGGAGCAAGGCCCTGCTCTGGGCATACCTGAGCAGTCTGTGCCCTGTGGTCTTCTTCAGGTGTGGTGCTTCTTATTGTGGGGCTGAGTGTGTCTGGTGGTGGGCAGCAGTCTCGTGTGCTCTGTAGTTCTGATGAGGCCAGAACTGCTGCCTCAGTGAGGTTGGGTATGAGGGGGCTCTGGCCTTGCTCTGGGAATAAACCCCCTTTCCTGCATAGCTGAAGGTGGTGATGCTGCTCTCTGTCCACCCAGGTCACCACAAAACGGGCACAAGCCTGGTGCTACAGTAAAAACAACATCCCCTACTTTGAAACCAGTGCCAAGGAGGCCATCAATGTGGAACAGGCTTTCCAGACGATTGCACGAAACGCACTTAAACAGGTATGGAGGGGGCTGGTGGGTGCCCTGTGCTGGTCCTGCCCACTGAGCTCTGCTGCTTTCCAGCAGCTTTCCCAGCTCCATGCATGCCAGGAGCTGCCTGCAGAGCCGTGGCACCAACTCCTCTCTTCTCTCCCATTAGGAAACCGAAGTGGAGCTTTACAACGAATTCCCCGAACCCATCAAACTAGACAAGAACGACCGAGTGAAGGCTTCCGCGGAGAGCTGCAGCTGCTGAGGGGGAGAGGCAGGGGTTGAGCACAGTCCTTCACAAACGAATATCACACTTAGGCCTTCAAACACACAGCCCCTCTCCTGTGTTTAAAACGAAATTAAAGGTATCTCCATCCCCAGCGGCCAAACCCCCCCCCCCCCCATCTCCCATGAGCATCTGTGAGCCCCGCACCCCAGAGCTCACCCCCCACACATCCCATCACACTTCATGGTAACAGACCTTTCTCTTAGTTTAAAATGGAAACTCTTATGTATGTTTGGAACTGAATTGAATTCCAGGTGTCCAAGGGAGAGAAACTGTTTACAGGTAATCCGTGTAACAAGTTCATACATTTTTAAGTGTCTGGTGTTTTCCCCTGTGAAGGCTGCAACTGGAAAGGCTGGTTACCTGTAGTTCATCGCAAGCTCAGCACTCAGTCCAACTAGGTTGAGTTTTGTATGTATCTCTGTTAATGCTTGTTACTTTTAACTAATCAGATCTTTTTACAGTATCCATGTATTATGTAATGCTTCCTTAGGAAAAATCTTATAGTACATGTTAATATATGCAACCAATTAAAAATGTATAAATTAGTGTAAAATTCCTGAATTTACATGGTCAAGTACTGAAACACAGATTGGGTAGGAAGTGAGGAGGACACTTGTGAGCTGCAGCGTGGTGGTGACTCAGTGCAGAGAGGCAGTGTTCTGTACAGCAGAGCTGAGCTAGGGAAAGCCTCCTTGTCCTGAGGCCGGGAAGGCTTCATCTGGAAAATCTGTCTGGCTTCCTTGTATCCAAATTGTCAGATTTGCGGAACAGCGTTGATGTGCACACTGGATTATTGGATCTCAAATTAAATACAGCTATGAAATGACCTCATTTGTTCACCTCCCCTACTGCTTAACTCCTAACATCCTGGAGCGAGTGCGAGAAGGGGCCAGAGCTGAGGTGTCCTGGGGGCTCTGGGTGCTGTGGGTGAAGCACTCTCCCACCGGGGCTGTGGTAGCTGTTTCTTGATGAACGACCTGGACACTGAATCTTCCCTTTCTTCTTACTGACTGCTAATCTGGATTTTTGGTATGGAAAAACTTGGCAATCTAGTCCCTTTCCTCTTCCTTTCTTCCTGGTATTTGTTCTTGCGTTTGTAGCTTGCTTAAATGGAGCCCTTCTACCTGTTTTCCAGAGGTCTACATTCTAGTACGTAGGCTGAGCTCTTATGTAAAGAGACAAACATGATGCCAATAAACTTAACAAGAACAAACCTTCTTGGTTACTCCTGTTTCTGACTCGCTTTTTTTCCTCCACTAACATGCCTCTTTCCTCTGTCTCATCACCATTTCAGCATTCCAGTGCCTGCTAATGGAAGGATGTTTGTGCTTCCTCCTTGCTGTAAAGTCTGTGGCTTCTAGGTGCTATTCTTGCTCCCCTCCTCTTGGAGTGTTGAGGAGCAGGCTGTGCCCTTCCTGGCTTAGCAGTTAAGGAAGAAGCAAGGCCTTGGCTATCCTAGAGCCAGGTAAGGATCTTTCCTTGGTCCAGCCAAGTCAGGGTTAAGCCTTTAGTTTCTAGGTGCTGGGCATGCCCCTCTGCACTCAGGCTGAGCTCACTGCTCCTGTGCCTGCAGGAAGATGGAAAACAGAAATGAGGCCAGTTATTTCAAGAGCCTGCTCACAGTCTTTGTGCTCTATATTCTATTTTATGGCTTTGTCCCATCACACTTCTCTCACTTGACTGGGCTTTTGCTGCTTGCATCAATTTCAGATCACTCCTCTGCCATAGCAATGCATGCTGGTGCCATTCTGTTCCTCTGCATCAGTTTGAAAGGCTCACATCTTCTGCCCCTGTCCATCTAAAGCATTTGGTGTAGATACAGTCCCACGGTGGAGCATACTGAGCTGGGGAAGGCATAACTGTGATGTTTACCCCCCTCTGCTTTGGCTGAAGAAGCTGCCCTGGCTGCTTGTCTCTGCAGGGTGCTTAATACCACTGCCAGCATCACTGGGCCCTCATGGCTTTTACTTCAGTGCTGACCTCTGTGCAGTGGCACACCACTGCATATGGGGGTGCTGTGCTGCGGGGCACAGTGCAGGGGAGGCCTGGCCCTGAGCTCTCCCCAGCCTGCAGCAGCTCCAGGGCTGGTTCTGCTCCTTGCCCATGTCCTGACTGCGCAAAGGGGAGTGAGGTGAGGATGGAGCTGCTGCTGTGAGGGCAGGGACCAGTTCTTCAGCCCACAGCAAGGGCAGCAGCTACAACCAGCGCCTTGAATGGGCAGAGTGGTGGAGTCTGGCCTCTGCCGTGGGTAAAGCTGGTGCAACCACGCAAGGCTGTGGCCAGGCAGCAGCTGAGGCCTTGGAGCTCTTTGGGAAGCAGCTCTCGTGTGAGATGCTGGGGCATGTCTGGAAGCTGTGGAATCAACCACGTCGGTGCTGCAGGGCTGGGGGGGAGCATCAAAACCTGGCCCATGGGAAGCAGCACGGAGGTGAGGTGGGAAAGCCGGGAGCAGGCTTCGGCCATGGCATCCGGGTGGGTTTTGGGGCTGGACCCACAGCGCAGGCAACCCTCCTGCAGCCCAGTGCCTGCCACTGTGTGTGGGCACCAACAGGACCATGGAGCGTGTGTGCTGCTGCAGCAGCCTTACACAGACACGTATCCCAGGGCTCAGTGGGCACGCAGGGGGTTAGCCACGGGTTTCTGTTCATGAGACACACGTGTTGCAGGCTCACCCGTGCACACACAGGCAACAGACAGCATTCATATCTTCATATACAGGTATATTCAGAGAAGGAGACAAAATGAGCTCACACATAGATATGGCTGCCCTCATAGATTTCATTTACATACAGATATGTAAATATATTCATCTATAGCTATTAAATGTGTAATATTATTTTGTATCTATGTAGGTATAGATACAGATAAGACTAGAGGTACAGAGAAGATACAGGTACAGATGCAGATACATAGCTGGATGTACATACACAGGAATGTGTGTGTATGTATAGATGTTATCTCTCGCCCCATGCACGGATGGGCAGAGATGATCATACACACTCAGACGTACTTTATATCATACTTCAAGGCTTCTATTTGTGTGTGTGCATGTGTGGGCTCTTCTCTCAGTCTACACACACAAACACCCCCCATATATTTTCATATATTTATACATGTGTATGTGATATATATAAAAATAAAGATATTATTTCTATATTTCTCTGTATTTTGTGTGTGTGTGTGCGGTTTAGCTATCTTCATCTTTGAGCAGGAGAGGGATGGAGGGAGGTGGGGACAGGAAATGCAAGAAGAAACAGGCACAGAAATAAACATGCCAATAAACTGGCCTTGGAGGTGGGATGCGTGCGTGTGCGTTACGAGAGGGGGATGACCGGCTCCCTCCTGTTATCTCCATACACCCACAGAGAACATAAATCGAGGTCAATACACGCGTATGTGCAGATGCAGCCAGATGTTACAGATGGGGTGAAGGAGAGGAGATACCCACGTGCATTTCTGGGGTGCAGGTTGGGGGGGGAGTTTTGCCCCTCTTTGTGTAGTTCTTGTTCTCCCTCTCGGAGGAAGAGAGAGAATGACAGAAAATGCACACACACAGGTAGGCACAGAAGTAACTAAAGTGTTGGTAGGAGAGTGTGTGGGAATAGAGTCATAGAATCCTAGAAGAGTCAGGGTTGGAAAGGACCTTAAGATCACTCAGTTCCAAACCCCCCTGCCATGGGCAGGGACACCTCCCACTAAACCATGTCACCCAAGGCTCTGTCCAGCCTGGCCTTGAGCACTGCCAGGGATGGAGCATTCACAGCTTCCCTGGGCAGCCCATTCCAGTGCCTCACCACCCTCACAGTAAAGAACTTCTTCCTTAGATCCAATCTAAACTTCCCCTGTTTAAGTGTATGACTAGTGCACATGCACACTCATGTATGTATGTATGCATGTGTGTAGAGCAAGAGTACGTGTATGAACAGCTCTCGCTCTCTATGTATATACATGCATAGAGTGTGTATCTCCAAATGGAGATAGATGGGGATACCGTGTGTGTGAACATCTACTATATATGTTGTAATATATAAAAGTATGTATTAATATATATATCCATAAATCTCTAGTTATACATATTAATATATAGAAAGCATATTGTGTGTTTGTGTCAACTATGTGCTTTCTGGTGCATGTATATGTACATATGTATATATTTATATATGCATAGGTACACATGCAGAGAGAGGTGAGTGGATGGATCCCTCTCTCCTCCATATGTGCATATATATGTGTGTGTGTGTGAGAACACACATATATGTGTATGAGAACACACATATATATGTGTGTGTGTGTGAGAACAGCTTTCTTTGTATATACGTGCGTGCATATGTATCTCTCAGAAGAACTTGTGTGTGAAGTTCCCTTTCTAAGCAGATATATATATGTATATATATACATGTATGTATGTATATGTATGCATATGTGGTGAAAGAACGCTGCATGCATGTGAACACCTCACGTGTGCTCTGTATAAATGTGCGTCCAAACAGCACATTCTCTAAGTACGTACGCATATATAAAGAGGATTACGTGTGATGTGCCTCTGGGTATACAGAAGTACCTATATACATGCATCTAGACAGGCATAGCTGTGACAAGACTGAGCACTGTGTGTGGGAGCACAGCTATCACTCACTCCCTACCCACGGATACACATAAAGAGCATATATCGAGATATAAACATGTGGCTGTATGTATTTCTGCTCCCACAGATTACACAGGGGAGGGATGATTGCGTGTGTGTGGACATCAGTGTATGTACATGCATATGGATGGGGGTAAGAGAGAAAGGGGGGGAATGTGGCTATGGAGTTTATATGCCTGTATCAGTGTGTGTGTGTGCGTATACAATATACAATACACAATACACAATAAATGCATTCTATATATATACACACACATATATGCATACATAAATATATATAATGATATCTATATTAAATATAGAATATATAAACATATA